>BGPR01000003.1:715559-742359 GCA_013235015.1 Araneus ventricosus | reverse complement strand
TCTTCTTCTATTAGACATTAGAAGTCTAGTATCTTAAAGTGACTTCTAATGTCTGATATCTTAGTATCTTTGAAGTCTAGTATCTTAAAGTTACTTCTAATGTCTAATATCTTAGTATCTTTGAAGACTAGTATCTTAAAGTGACTTCTAATGTCTAATATCTTAGTATCTTTGAAGTCTAGCATCTTAGAGTGAGTTAAGGTCCAAAATTTATATTCACAGCATGCATCAAAAGCGCCCATAAAAAATTTCAAGTATCTGTGATGCAGTCTATTCTATCCAATGGAAGTTCTCACTAGATAATCAAATTCTAATCTATAAGTCCATAATGCGTCTGCTCAGCTTGAACAGATGCATCAAAATTTCAATTCTATGAACTTGAAATATTACAAAACATTTCACTGCGTATTGTCCTCAAAAGAGTATGGCGTGTCAGAAATAAAAACTTACTGAAAGACCTTGAAAATATTTTTCTAATGGATTTTGTAAAGCTGATTTCAAAGAAATTTGTGAAAGACCTATAGGATATGGACAGCGCCATCAAAAAATCTGTTCCCAAATGTTATATACCACACCCAAGGAATAAGCGTTGACATCACACGAACATTATTTTAGAAACTTTATAGAATGCTCAGCTTGGACACAGTTCCAGTCAGACCATCTGATTCTATTTTCCTATTCCACCGTAAACGAAGCTGCAAGTGCATCATTAAAATACCTCGATTTTCGAACAAGAAAAGAATTAAAAAGTGAGGTAACAGAAAAGAATTAAAAATTGAACTAAGTATCTTTCTTTTTATCATTATTTAATTTTAAATAATTTTATTTATCTGATACTACACAAGACCAATGCCTAATTAAATAAATTTCCATAAATTAAAAAATGTTGATAGATAAATGTAGTACCATAAATATTTAGCACATGTTAAAAGTGTCACTTATTTTTAGCAACATTATAAGAAGCAATTTTAGACTCCAGAGAGAATCAAACCATCGCACTTCAAGCATCAAATATATACACATCCAAAGATAATCGCATAATATTCATTTTCTCGAATCTCGCTGTGCGTTTTATACCACAAAATTCGTCTCCCTTCTGTAGACAAAACTAAATATAAAAACAAAAAATATAGACAAAATATGTAACTAAATAAAAAATAATATAGACAAAATATGTAACTAAATAAAAAATAATATAGACAAAATATGTCACTAAATATAAAAAATATAGATAAAATATATAGCTAAGTATAAAAATATAGACAAAATATGTAACTAAATATTAAAAATATAGACAAAATATTAACTAAATATGAAAACAAAAAATATAGACAAAATATTAACTAAATATGAAAACAAAAAATATAGACAAAATATTAACTAAATATGAAAAAAAAATATAGACAAAATTTGTAACTAAATATAAAATAATATGGACAAAATATGTGACTAAATATAAAATAATATAGACAAAATATGTAATTAAATATAAAAAATATAGACAAAATATGTAACTAAATATAAAAAATATAGACAAAATATGTAACTAAATATATAAAAATATAGACAAAATATGTAACTAAATATGAAAACAAAAGATACAGACAAAATTTGTAGCTAAATATTTAAGAAGAATTTATACTTTAAACTCATTTTGATGAATGATTCGGCAAAGATGATATTAATACAATAAAAATTAAGGTTGTAGTTAACTGAGAAAAATAAACAATATGAATATTTTGCCCATTTGTGCGATTCAGAAATGAATGAGAAATCAGAAAAGCATACTTAACTATCGAAACATTTGGTGCTTCTGTCATCAGAAGCATATCCGCGTTAGGACACACGGATGGTCTTATTTAAAAAGTCTAGAGATATTATTCAAAACTTATATATTAAGTGTTCCACTTAAAATATGCAAATATACATTTGCTAATTTTATTAACGTTTAAATTTTATATAATCAGTTTTTAAAAACACACTTTTATTAGTGAACAAAAAAGTAGAAATTATTTATTTTAATTATTCTCTACTTTTAAATATCTAATTTGAAACTCATTATTATAAATATTATAGAATCTTGAAATATTTTTCTCAAATTCATTACTAGGTGGCGCTCCTAGCAGCGAATCAAATTTGAATCAAATTAATCTATTTATTGATAATTTAGTTTGGAAAATATTAAAATAGTGTATTTCCATTGATAACATATTTGTGTACAAAATTTCAAAACTTGAGCCCATCAGGAAGTAAACTAAAATCCATAACAAAATTCAATCTTTACATACATGAAACAAGTCAAGTTAAATACGAGTGTATAAAAACAATGATAAGAGCAACGAAGTTTGTTTTGCCTAAACTTTTAGAGTTTAATTTTCATTCAATAGTTGTTACGTTTTCAAAATAAGCAACTCAGTTATTTGGTTTTTTCTTCGTTTTACTAAATTCTTTCTTGATGCTGGGTGGCAGTTGATTTTATTATAATTCGACCTCTCAGCAACTAAAACAAAACCAGAAAGATGTGGACAAATTTTGGAAATAAAAATTCTTTTAACAATCGTCTTCTTTATATTCAATTTCTAGAAAATATTTTTCTATTACTTTATTTTTTTTCTCTTCAGTCCAGGAGAAAAACTACTCAAGTTACTATGAATTTATTATTCATTAATTTTAAGCTAGAATTTCCCATTCACCAATTCAGTAAAAAATATGTTACTTATTTTGGTCTCTCTAATTATGAATAACTTTACAGAAGCAAATAGTTATTAAATAATCACTTTCATTACTTTTAATGCAAGCAAGTATTAAAATCATTTTAATTTTCTGAAATTGATTTTTTTTTCTAAAAATGAAGATTTTTCGATCAAAAGTATGTTCGTGAATAAATTAATTAATTACCTATTAGAGCCGTATTAAGATCATACCATTTAATTATCTTATTATTTAGAAAACGAGAAAAATGAAATTTCTGCTTTAAGTTATGACAATGTTACATCGTTTCAGATTTTCGTCAATATGATTTAAAAGTTTAATGAATGTAAGAGACTCCAATTCATACGGATTTTCGATAATTGGTTCAAAAATTTTTAAATTTCAATATTTCATTGGCATTGTTACGACACTAGTCTATGTATAAATATATTTATAGAACCGTTAAAGTGAAATTGAAAGTGTAACTTGAAAAATATTATTCTGTGTTTATGAGCAAAAAATATTCAATATATTTAATAAATTACTTTCAATTTTTGTTGCCATCATCCATATAATATTTAACCTATTGCATACAATGACATGTCTGAGTCGTGCATCAAATTCGATATAAATTGCAGAATTTCCGATATTTAAATCTGCAATTAGTCAAAACAACAATACAACGTAACAACGTAAATAAGAGGCAAAAATCACTTGGACACACTTAAATATCTAAGGTATCCTGTATACTTTTATGGCCGCGATGGCTTAGCGTCAAGGTCTCGGCTTTGTGGTCGGAGGGTTCCAGGTTCGCAACCCGATTCCACTGAAGATCCGTCATACATTGAGCCTGTTGCTCGTTAAATCATACGTAGGGCGCCAAACGTTCTCCCGCTGGTGTGGTATGGAAGTTTGGAGAAGGGGTGCCAGCTCAGGTGTCGTACTCGTCGTCTGACCGCAGCTCAAAATTACGTGGTCCGTCTCAAAAAAACTCCCGTGTTGCTTGAAAACGGGACGTTAATATAACTAAAGTTAAACTGTATGTTTTTATATGGTTTGAAATATGTATGTGTAATTTAATAAATGTTCCAATACCATCTAATTAGGAGGAGGGGGGGGTATTATTTAAAACCCACACCGATCCGGCCTGCCCGTAAGGGTGTAAGGCCTTTAGCAGACCGGTGGAGAAATATAAAAGCAATGCAAGAATATCACTATGACATGATACACACAAAAGCATCACAAACACAGCACAGAACGTTACAAACACTGCAAAAAAGAGACAACAAAATAAATAAAGTAAGCCAAAACTCACTCACAAGAAGAAAAATACGCCACTGAAGAGAACCATAAATTAATTGAATTTTCTTTGATTTTTATCACCAGATCTTTAACCAACATTAAAAATATTCGAAACATTCAAAAGGAGGAGCCCCCAGTATACATCCAAATATGCAAAACACAAGCACAAGCTCAGCTCAACATACCAGTAAAAAGAAGGAGGCAATAAAAATGTTTGTAAAGTATCTAATTAGGAGGTTGAATAGGATCGTAAGTCAAGGTGTTTATGCAGTTCTTATATTGTATATTTCAATTCTGAAATTTAACTAAATAGACTGATAACTGACTGATATAAAATATACACATGATTTGTAAAAATCTAGAGGATTTTTCCATAATTGCTCCTTCAATGATAGACTTGATAGTTTTACACCAAAGTCTGTACCATCATCTTTCAACCCAAGCTTCATATATGTAACCAATTCAATTTACATGCGCCTTTAAAATAAATTTTTTAACACCGCTTAACTTTTAAAAATAAATTAGTTTCTACTTTAATTCAAAGATAAAAGCGCTTCTGTTTTAACTTAACGAGTCCCGCGAATTTACAATTTTCACGAGCCCAATGGAACAGCTGAACTAGCGAAAATGAGGTGATTTCCCTTTTCGATAGCATTTTAGCTCGCCGCGTATTTGCAACTCCCTCTTTTTAGATATGACAATTCCTGGTAACACGTGCAACCTTTGAAGTCAAGATTTCATCCATAGCCATGGCTAGGACTATTTTAAAATAAGGTAGGTGAGCCAAAGGTGGCCAGTGTTCCTAAGATAGACCCCCTCCAAGAGTAAAATTAATTTCATTTTTAATTACAAAATGGTGCTACTGCATTGTAAATAATGTTTCTGCAGTGCATTTGGGTGAATTTGAAGAGATCACCTTGATCGGACTCCATGGTATGCAGTGATTTCACTTTTGAGGAGTAGTCGTTCTAATTTCCAGGTAAGAAGATATTTTAATTTACATGTGTTAAAATTCTTAGAACTTTGAGTTATGATAAGTTTTCTGAAAGTGTATTTCTGTCTCTTTAACCACATATACTTCAATTCTAATAAATTTATCATATTAATAGTTTTAGGTTGTGCAAAAAGAGACCATATGCATGTTCCTTTGGTGGCCCGGGTATCTGGCCACCTTTAGGAAACAAAGATGGAAATCAATGTACTAAGGGTAATTTACAAAATTTCTACTTAAATATTTGAAAAAACTTATTGCCAATTATTGTTAAATTTATAACAATAAAAGTTATATTTTTTATTTAATTATTGAATGGTGGATATAGTTTTATTTGCATATCAGAAAAATCTCACGAAATCTGAAAGAAACCTTGTCCATTCTTGGCCTAGTTATTGTTATAAGTATAAACATAAAGTATTGAACATTGTAATACTCTTCTAGAAGTAAAAATAGTTTTCAGAGTATTTTTTTTCACATTTTAAAAGTGATTTAAATATATGGGCCACCTTTGGAACACTATGCGTCAAAGGTGAACAACCAGCTACAATTTTGAAATTGTAAAATAAAAATAATTAAATTTTATTTTACAAAGAAAAGTAAAAAGTATACTTGATATGTGTTAGAGCTAAGTGAAAAATGTTACACAATAAAATTCAGCCACACACAGCTAACCAAAAAATTTTGAAAAATCCTCAAAGCTAAACTATGGCCACCTTTGGCTCACTTACCTTACTTTCTGAAGACCTTAATCTATATCTAATTAATAATTTGTCAAGAATATAATTGATTTTGGGGTTATCAACAACGGCCGGATTTTTTCAAATCCCTACTCAATAACACAACATTAAGTTTTCGTTACATATAAACTCAACTTTGCAGTTTCAATCGACTGTTTAACACGTACTCAGTTGAGGACGGCCCCCGAAGTCTTGATTTCTGAATCCGATATTCCTCTTCTGGGAGGAGACCTTCAAAGGTAAGGTTGACTGCGACTGTCAACCGACGTCTTGACATTCGCATTACGCATGAAAGAAGCTCGGACACTCGACTCTGACCCCATCCCTTCCCAACAAGAAATCGATTTTCAGTCCTCTTTTTGCCGAATCAACACTTTTTTGCTCTTCATTTTATTCTAATATTGCACTACTTCTCGATTTTTACTTTTTTTTCTCTCGTCTCTCAAAAAGTGCAACGATTTTTCATCTCATTTTTGAAAGGAGAAGAATAGCTGAATGCTTAAAATTTGCCAATGGAAATGACCGATGAAATAATTCAATGAATGTCGTTAAAATTATTTTTGCTTTAAATTACTGTTTGAAAACACAATAAGGATGTTTTTCGGTAAATCAGTACTTATAGTATAATAAAAACTTACAGTTTGATAACATTTTGGTAGTGAGTTTTGATTTCATATGGTACTTGTTATGAAAATATTAAAAAATCAAGGAATATGACTAAAGCAATATACAGAGCCAAAACTTCGTAAATACAGGCGCGTTTCTTTATTTTACTACACAAATCTATACCCACGCGTAAATATCTTTACAAACTTGCTGCTAATCAATGATAGCAACGATAAGGAAAAGTTACCATTTCATTGGCTTCGAATTTAGTTTTCAATCATCAATATTATTTTAATCCTTATCTTAAAAGGATATTGTTATCATTTTGTGTGTATTTTTCTGTATAACACAGCAACAATATATTTGAAGAAAGAATTACTTAGATTAACGTACCATTTTGAAATTCATGGTAGGGAATTTACATTTTGTATAAATTTATTGTAAACAGCTTTAAAATCACATTTTTATTAGTGTGTTCTAAAAAGTAAAAAATTTTCTAAATTATTCTCTAGTTTTTAATTTTTATTTTTTTTATTTTTAATTTTGTAGACTTTAATTTATTATTCATTATTATAAATATTATGGAATCTTGAAAAATTCACTACCAGGAAGCGCAGTGTTATAGAATCAAAGAGTAATAAATTAATCGATTAACTGATGATTGAAATAATCGATTAACCAGATGGCACCACCAGTGCGAAATCAAAATTTATTTAAATTAGTCGAGTAACTGATAATTCTGTTCTGAAACTGTTAATAGTATATTGAGATCGAGAATACGCAAGTTTATAAAATTTCAAAACTCTAGGAAATCAGGATGTGAGTAAAAAATCGATTACAGAATTCCATCTTAACAAATATGAAGCAAGTCAAATTAAAGAAAAGTGTATAAAAAGCAGCTTTCTAAAGAATATTTGAGAGGTCTTGTAATTTTAGTTGCTTTTTAATACAGTATCAAAAGTTAGTGTAATTAAAGGTTCTAGACTTTTCAAATCTTTATCTAAATATGAATATTTTAGCAATATGAAAAAAAGACACAAATTTCAAGAAGTTTCCTGTCAGAAACATCATGATATCCATAGTTCGTGGAATTTTCTTCATTTGGCTCTCTCTAAATGTTGCCATCCTTTCTAAAAAGAGAAACGCAAAGTTGATCAACAGTTTCAAATGTGTATTTTTTTCCGTTATTATAGTGTTTGTAGAAGTAAGTAGTCACTAAAATATCCTTTCTAAAATATTTGATCGAGGAAATAATTTCAACCATTTAAAAAATGCTTATTCATAAAGTTATAATATCCATGAAACATATAAAATATGCACTTAAAATTTAAAAATAATAGTTTTATTCTCATATTCACTACAAAGTGAATAAGCTCTTCAATTTTAATTTTGAACAAAACAATTTTTATTAAAACTTGTTTGGTAAAGCTGCAAAAATATAGTATCTTCATCCTGAAAATAATTTTTTTTAAGTTTGAAGTAAATTCAAAGTTTTAAAGCAATTAATTTTGGGACATTAAAAAAAAATTTTTTTAATATCCGTTTTTCTTAATCTTTCCAAAAATAATTAAATCTAAAATGTTGATTAAGAGATGATTCCTCTGTACTTTGTCGCATGTATATTTAGTTCAAAATATTCATTCATATAAAGCAAAATACATTTTAACTCTTTTATTCTTCACACCATCCTTTAAAAATGTCTTCAAAGTAATATGAAGAAATAAAACAATATTTAGAAAAGCAAAATTTCACTTTTGTGGAGTACTGGAAGATAAAATGGCAATGAACAATATTCTAATTTTGTGAAACACTAGAATTTAAGAAATGTTTCAAAACATAAATTCTGTCTTTAAAAAAAATGGGTATTTCTGGGCTCAACGACAGAATGTATTAGGGTGTAATAGCCATGATACAAATACTGTGGATTGTCATATGAAGTTTTGAAATGTATTTGAATCTTCTATTCCTTTTATGAGATTCTTTAATAGAATTTTCAAAGAGGTCAGTTTGCATGATGTCAAACTCACGTGACAAAAGCAATCGAGTCAATTCACTAGACGTCACAATCACCTAACAAACTGCGAGTGTCATATAATATATAACTGAACTTCTTTCTTTGTCTTCCCCTCAGCTGTGATGATGCATCTTTCTTCCTTTTGAAAATGTGAGATGGATTTAAATGAAATGGCACGGTATGTTTCAGAAGCATATATTGATTTCATTGTCCATGTCGTCTAACATCTAACTGTATGTTGTATTGTGTTGTGAGGTGATATCATATTCATTTCCCTCGCTGCAAGATAAACAGTCCAAAATTGAACTGAAACGATATATCTGAAATGAATCACCTGAGCACCAAAGATTCAACTAGTTTATGATATCGTCTTATGATTTAAATGAGTGGAGTATGGAAATGTGGGAAAGGGGGTATATGCCCGGGGCGCCGTCTTAGGAGGTGCCATGGAAACAAAAATTAATGCGCTAATGCCCCATTTTAATGCCAAATATGAAGGAGGCGAAGAAATACCCTACACCGATCACCATTTACTATTACTTACTAAGCCTCTCATGGCGAATGAGGGGGCGAAAAATTGATATAATGCCCCGGGAGCAACTTACCCTTGCTACTCCACTGATTTAAATAAATAGTGATTGATATACGTGAGATTGCCAGAATTTTTGTATAAATGTATGTCTATCAATACCTTCATTTTTTAAATAATGTTTTCCCCTCGTCAGTTTTTCTCTGCAATTATTAATTAAACATATTAATTTTGTAAGGAAACAGAAGGGTGCTAACGTGGAAAACAAATGGAAATGTTACTTTCGTTCAAAATGTATTCATTGAAAGCTGCCTAAAATTTTCAGATTTATAAGTTGATTTTCTTCAGTTTTATAGTGATACGATCAGTGCAATACTGATCAAATGGAATCAATTCTTGTGATGCCACGCTCGCTTGATAAATGTAACTGTGCATGCCATTTATCATCTAACTAAAAGTTGATTCACTTTGTGTTATGACGCAATACTACCAGCAGCAAATACAAGATACGTAGCGATTGGAAAAATAAATTGGCGCAGCGTTTTTGATGTGCAACGGGTGAACATGAGTTACTTCATTGAAATAACTTTAATATTATTCCTCAATAAAAAACTGACGGGCTTTTCACAGAAATTTAGCAGCTTTAGTTATAAATATCATTAAATTTCCTCCTGTTTCAGTGACTTGTCCATTATTTTCTTTTTATTCAGTGTATTATCTAATACTGAAAATAAGTTAGCTTAATGACATTTATCGATATCGCAGTCAGCTATATAAAAATAAGACCGATTACCTATTTAATTCAATAAATTAAGTTCACATATCTTTTGACATACGATCTTATCAAACAGATAAAAAGTAAAATAATTACAATGAGTTATGTGTGCTTCTTAGTATAATATTCAAAATGCACTGCAAAAGCCTAACTGCTCTCATCTATGTTATATTATTATTTTAATACGCGACTAGAGGCCCACAGCGATTTATAGTGGAAAAATTGCTCTATTTTCTCTTCCAGCTTCATTTATAATACTTTCTTCATTTTCAAAGATGTGTTTCCCTTTGCCATTACGGCTGCTAATGACTGAACTTCGTAACATTGGCAAAGATAATTAATAGGCAGCTGCAAGGAAGAAGCCACTGATAATAACCTAAATTCTTCAACGTTCCTGGCTTTCTAATTCATATGCTGCAAATAGTGTGAGCTAAAGGAACTTTCTCATTTTCTCTTTGGTCACGATGAGCTCGGGGCTAAAATCATCCACACACATCAAAGAGAGATAATAAAACATGGACATTCAATCACTTACACCAATTTCTTTCTTTGGAGATGAAAAAAATAAAGGAATAAAACAAGGTGGGGGGAAAGAAATCGGGCCTTCTCTCATCATACAACACCCTTTTCACTAGATGTCCTTGAAGATGCGCAACACCACAATCCATCACCGGATGAATTCTTCGGTTCTCGTCTTGTATGACACCAAACGATATTCAGGGGGAAGGGCTCTTTTCGAGACGCTTCAGTTCAAAAGGTAGGGCACTGGCAACAGCAGAAGCCTCTTATTCTTTTTGTTGATGATGAGAAAGCATAATAAAAAAAGTTATGATGCATAGAAGCAAGCAAGAAGAAAACGAAAATGAAAAATGCAATTAGCGATCTTTTGACCCTTACCGGTGCTACTGAATCCGAAGTTAAGGTCCTCAACTCTGGGCAAAACGCAGCAGGGGGGCAACATAAAAACAAAACAAGAAAATGGTGAAAAAGAAAAGAAATAAGTAAGTAAATCCGCGCGTAGACCCCTGAAGGAACATCTTCAGATGGGAGGTTTGAAGCCGGTAGGTGATAAGGAGCTAACTGGCTCCTGGAAGGGGGACTTATTTCTGCGCCCCCCTTTTGAAAAAAATCAAAGCAACAAAATGGGCGGCCCATCACTCCAAGATTGGACAATGGATACCAAACCAGCCGACCAATCGAAGCAAGGATCAAAGCAGTTTAATGTTACATAATTATCGCGAAACTCTTCGCCTGATTGGCTTCGCTCGCCGTGGAGGGTGTACTTTAGATTGCACAAGGTGGATTGTCGGGGGAATGCTATCTCGTAGGGGGGGGGGGGGGTTAAAAAAATTAAGTTTTGCAAAAGGGGGCCGCCGGTGGAAGGGGGGGATGGTTGAGTGATGTTGTACGAGACGTGCCAAATACAGTAGCGGCCTGATCATTACCACCAATACTCCGCCATGTCATAAATCTACGGTCAAGGTCATATTTCGTCTGACCTAAAGCGTGCAGTGCCTCGGGCTTTCTGTAGCAGGGAGGGGGAATTGCGAAGAGATACGCAAGGCCTTTTTCTTAGTTTGTCTGTCTCATTATTATTATTTTTTAGGCTCGGAGAATCTGCTGCAACAGTAGAAGAAAGCGATTTTTTTTATTTATTATTTTGCTGTTTTTTATCTTTTGGTATTGGGGTGTGCACAAGGTCATGTCAATGATGGCAGCGAATTTGAGGATGGAAAATGGACTTTGCTGGGGGTGCAGGGGGATCTGGAAACGCACGCAGCAGCTACTGTTGGCTACCTGTTTAGGGTTGCACGAGGTTTTTGTTTTTTGTGAGGAATCTACTCGCCAATTTCGAACTAGACCAGCAGAGTAATGGATCTAATGATTTGCAAGAGCCCGGAGACTACTGAACACCTAATTAAAAAACGGAATATGTCTTAAACTCATTATTCACGACATGGATCGGTGTATTAAGAATAACATAGATTCCGTGGTTCTTTTCTCATTTCAGTATATTCATTATTTTTACAAGATATTTTTCGACGAGTTGCTTTCTTTCGAATGTGAAAACAATAATCAGTGCAAAAAAACCGCTTTAAGTGACCTTTATAATTAATTTTTTTAATTATTTTATAATATTTAATTAATAAGCTGAAAAGTAAAATGTAGGTCACAGTTTCCATCACTGAAATGTCTGTTGGAAACTTTTTAGTATAAAGAAGGTTTAAGTTAAATTAAAAATGATTTTTTACTCTAATTTAATTAGATAGCCATTACTAGCCATATCTTATCTGTATTCTACACGGAGCCGAAATTTGACACATATAGGAACAACAATTTACTAACTTCTGGTATGAAATTTCCTATTCAAGATTTCATGAATAAAATTCAAAAAATAGTCGTAGCTCTCAGTTTACTTCAATAAAGTTAATTTCCTGCTGAATGAAATATTTCACATTCAGTTAAAATTTCGGCTACGTGCAAACAGACGTGAAAGACAAAGAAATAGAAATTAATATGAAAGGAATACAAGAATTTTTGTTATCAACTGGCATCAAGTTCACTGTTAAAAGTGAATTAATTATTTATGATGAAGAAGACCGCTGTTAAAAGTGAGTTAATTCTGATGTAATTTATTTAATTTTATAATATCACATGGGCCCACCTGGAGGGCACCACGAGAACGTCGATGAGAAGCCGCCGGATAAGTAAGCGAGTTCTCGCTCCTGGACATGGGTACAATAATGTCTGGTTGGGTTCACCCCCCGCTGAGACGATATGTACCTCCTTTTGAAAGAGTCGGGCCGTAGCCGGTGATGGCCGGTGACCTCAGTATCCGAGATGTCGCATTATTCAGGAACATAGGACGGCTTCGCGCCATACCGAGGTGATTTCGTTGTAAATTATCAGAAGTATTTCTAGATATGCATTGATGATATTTATTAACTCCTTTCGTGCAAATTACTTTTCTGCTTAATGGAGGATGTTCTGGGCAATTTTTAGTGACAAAAGAAAAAATGTTTAATTTTTCTGCTAATGGCACTGTAAAGAGTGCAACAAGAAATGAAGAGAGAAAAATTGCGATTTATTGGGCATACAAAGAAAAGATCAAATTCCTCAGATAATTAATTTCAGAGAAGCAAAACTTTAAATTCAGTACATGAAAAATAAATTATTTATTTATTTATTTTTGAGAAAGGGCTTAATTGTCAAAAATCTACAATTTTGCTTATAACAAATAAATAATACCAGAATCGAACTTACTTTTAATCTAAGTCCAATTTTAGCGACATACCTAAGCAAAAGCTTTGAAATTTGCGATAAGTGCAAAAATATTACATATTTAATTCCATCAGTGAAGACATACTCTTTAATCCCTTGAAGAAGTGGTTGAACCTTAGTTATGAATCAATATGTAGGCTATGTTTCTTCCTTTCGTATAAATAATTATTTTCTTACGTTACTAAGACTGAGACATTTAAATGTCTTTTTTAATGAAATTTTACGTCAAATACTGTAAAACTTTCTTTCCTTTGACAATCCAATTTGCAATCTCGGATGCTAATTAGCAAACTGATGCTTTTAAAGTTTTTCAAATATTCAATAAATATGAAAAAATTTAGCAGAAAATATTGTGAAAAATGGGACTCTATTTTAAATCATTTTTGACTTAAAGTTACCAGTTACTTTCAAACCATGAAATAACGCTTTTTATTAGGAAGGAATATTATTTTTCCAACAATCTCAACGTTACACTTGGAAAATATTATAAAGCAGGTATTCTTAAATTTTTCTAATCGCGACTTCTTTTTGATCGGATGGAATTTTCGTGACTCCACATCTGGTAGAAAAATTTTCACGGCCCCAAATTTTGAGCATAGATAAGAAAATGAACCATTAAATAATAAATAGGAGAAAAATGGAGAATATTATAAAGTAGATATTGTTATATTTTTCTATTCGCGACTTCTTTCTGGTCAGGTGGAATTTTCGTGACTCCACTACTGTCAGAAAAAATTTTCCAGACCCCATATTTGGAGCGTAATTAAGAAAATGAGCAATAAAATAACAGATAGAAGAAAATTCACTTTAAATTATAGAAGAAAAGATTAATAGAAGAAAATTCACTTAATAAAAGAAAATTCACTTATTTGGCAAATTTTAATTAATTCATTTAATCCAAGGTTTATAAATTTACAGTTTTTGCCCCACTAGCAAGTGCCAAATTTCATTTATATAGCTTCTTGTGTTTTTGAGTTTTCGAGTTCACAAACACGCGAATTGACAAATCGATAGAGATTTGTCAAATTTATCACAAATTTCTTCAATATAATCCGTTTCGTTGCTTTTATGAATTATCACGTTCACATGCACACGAACGGTTATCAAACAGATTTTCCTTCAAAAACATATACCAGATTTCATTTCCCTAGCTCTTTCAGTTTTTCAGTTATTGTGTTCATAGACAGGCAGACATTATTCCAAAAACTATTTTTCTCGAGGAAATCTACAAAGTTCATTAACTTTTTTTCCGAACTTTTTAAAGATTATAATACTTTTTCTTCATAAACGAGAAAGTACAAAATAAAATCGCAAGACTTTTATCATTAGAATTAAAAAGATATTATCACCGTGAAAACAATGCCCACAAACACAGCAGCAAATATTAACTCTCTGTACAATTATAAAGTAGTAATCAGTTACTTAGGGCAATAATAGTCTTTGCACATACAACTGAAACCCTTGTTGCAACCCTTTTAACAACCTACATTTTGGCTAAAAAGTTTTAACAGACGAACTTCTTTCACATTTCCATATCAAATCCACAAAGATACTAAGTGACTGAATGATAAATCAGCCAAAATATGTGCCTCATAGCGAAACCTTGCCAATAAAGGTAACCTTTCCCCGAAACCCATCAAAGGTGGGTTACTCTGCCATACCAGAAATAAACCAATCACGCGTGTCTTCAACCGATAAGAACCCATTTCGAAGTTGAACCTATTAGTGCTTGAAGCCGTGGGAGCCTTCTTGTTCTTTCAGACCCCCCCCCCATCCCCTTCAGGTGGCAGAGTGAAAGGATGGTGCAGGATTCTCCATAATAAAGGCCTTTCTGTTTCCTGCAGAGGGACTGTAATTACTGGTACATGGAGGGCCACCGCCCAACCCTGAAGGGAAGCTCAAGATCTGCAAGGATGGTAAGAGGCAAGAGTGATGCGACAAGGAGTGGTGGACATTCTGTCAAGGAGAAAGAACATCAGCTATTATTATTATGGATTGTGCGGTCGTGTTTTATGGGGAGTACTTTGTCTTCTGGCCCATAGGCTAAATAGGGGGTTCGGAGACTAGGAAGAGAGGTTCTAATAGTGGGAAAGTTGGTCTGAAGCACAAAACCCCCGAAGAAGTCGTTAGTGTTTGCGTAAAAGTAGTGGTTAAGTTCTGGCGCAAACGAGAGTTTAATAAAATCGTCCCTTAGGGAAGCAGTGTTTTGCTTAGGTATGGATTTGTAAGTTTGGAAATTGCAGTGGTTTGGGAAACGTGTTATTAGGTAAACGGAGAGATGACTGTTACTAAAAATGATGTTTCCACCTGTTGATACTGAGAATGGTAGAGTCCAATTTTGCAGTTGCCGTTTTTCAAATTTGCATAGTACGATATAATGCGTCAAAAATAGATACATTAAAAAATGTAGGAAATTTTAAATAAAAATGTCAGTGTTTTTACTTTAGTCACCGTAATTTAGAAAATCGTTTCAAACTACACGTTTACTACTACGTTTATACGGTTCTCATTTATACGTCATACGTCGTTTCATCACCGTCCCGATTCATTCGTATGCATTGTAATTTGTTCCGATTATACGTCTTTTCATTTATACGTTGTTTTACGTCAGTCCCTTGAAAGATGTATAAACGGTGCTTTACTGTATTTTGGTGTAGAGTGTGTAGCATTCCAATATGGAAAATAATTTAAGCACATTGCGTGTGACCTAAAGAGGTCATGTTATTTCGAGCGTGGGTTTTTATATATGCATATGAGTAGGTATTTAAAAACATCATGAAAATATGTTTCACTACATAGAGAATAAATCATGCATTTTAAGACATTGTTCCATGACTTTTTATTACTTTTTGCAATTATCACGGGAAAAAGTAAATGAATTTAGATAGGGTAAAAGGTTTAGAAACTGCATGCAAAAAGAGGACATGCTTAAAAGGCTGTAAATATGTAAATAGTGTATTTTGAAATCAATCTTTTTATTCCACTATTACTCATTTCCAGAAATTATAAATTGTGAAATCATTCTAGCATAATTAGCATAGAAATTTACCGCATCTATTCCAAATGAGGTATGGCAATAGCATAAGATTTGATCTCCATTGGAGTTTTCACGGTATTCAAGGCTGAAAATATTTAAATAGTTCATTTTGAAATCAATCGTTTTATCCCAATATTACTGACTAACAGAAATTATAAATAGTGTAATCCTTCTAGTATAATTAACATACAAATTTACTTTACCTTTTTCCAAAGGAGATATAGCCGTAGCATAGGTTTTGATCTTCATAAATTTCCGTGTTAGTTAATAGTATTCTAATTGACCGAGCGAAGCGAGGTCTACGTTTTAACTCCAGAATTTTGCACTTGTCTGTCTGTATGTTTGTTACGCGATTACAACCAAATGCGTTGTTCGATTTCCTTCAAATTTGGCTGAAATATATCTTGAAGCAATAGAAAACGGCGTATATGTTTTATTTCTATTTATTTTAATTCAATAATAAAATAATTATTTTAATTATACATAAATATTATATTAATTGGTAATAAAAGAGCGAGTGGCAACCAAAAATTAAAATAATGACATCAGAGTTGTAAATAAACACAGTTCGCTTATGGCTATGTATCGCTGTGTATCGTTATCCGCTTTTCGCTATAAATAAATGTTATCTACTTTTATAATCTTTGGCTATCTTTTAGTTCTAAATTTATATTTAAATCATTTACCATCTAAACTATTTCTTTTTTACCCTATATGGCTCAGTAACCAATTTAAAAAACTTTAAAAATTCGCTTGTAATTGTTAAGCCTAAATGGAATTATCAGACGCTTCTCGCCAAGAAATGAGATCCCGCCAAGATAATTTCGCCTGCTTTATAAATCGTCTGATCTTCATAGCAACGACAACTTTTAGCTTACATATATTTCTATGCCAAATTGTAATATTATTTTTTGTAATATTATTTTGAGTTCCATCTTCTTAGTTCAAACGAAGTGAGTCGGAAAAAAATATTTTAATTTAACGCCTATTTAATAATGAAATTTTCTCGATGATATCTAATAGCAAATTTAAGGATTCATTTCTCTCTGTGAATTTTTGGTTCCATCTTTTTCAAAATATTTCGATATGCCGCTTTAAAGATAAGCGAAGTAAAAGAGCTAGAGATGTTTTGCTAGTTCAGCAGATTGCGAACCATTTTATCCATATTAACCTCCAATTTGTCGCACCATAAGAATTGTGCTAAACTTTTGTACACCAATGTATCTCCTGGAGAGTCAAATTATGATATCCGACGTCTCTGAAAACAATGCTGTCTTCACAATAAATAACATTTGTTAAGATTTAAAAAATGCGATGAAGAGAAAATCTTAGATTTTTTTTTATTTGGGGGGGGGGGAGCGAGGTCTACTGTTCACAGAACTACTAGTAATATCTAAAACGTTATAAAGAATTTATTAAATTTAAGCTTTCATAAAAACAACAATCAAAATATTTCATCTCAAAACAAAAGTTCTTTAAAGGAAACAAAAAAAAAAATCAATCCGTTAATGCAAAATCAAATGGGTAACTGAAGTTATTTCAAATTATCACCATGTTGCGTCATTTATTTTGTAATTTCTTGTCAAGAATATAAGTGGTTGGACATTTCATAACAAAAAAATTTAGGGTTGAGTCATGTATAATAAAAAAGAATTCCGAAATAGTAATGCTAGCATAACTGAGTTCTTTCGGGGATTTCAGTCTTTTTTTTATATCATTATATATTGCACTTAAAATTCATTGCTGTTTTTCTCGTGATTAATTTGCAAAGATATAATCAATTTATGTATTCGGAGAGAAAAAAGTTCATGTACAGAAACTTTGTGACTGCCAAGAAAGGAAGTCATTGATTTCACGTTAAGAAGCGCTTTGCGATAAGAGCAGGTTTCTCATTAACGAGTTTCGATTAACTATTTGATTATTACTAATGAACATTACTCAAATGCTAATCAGCTACATTGCAGACACAAAACATTTAGCAAAAAGAAGAGGTTGCTATGAAAAATTTATCATCTGCATAAGCGACAGATGATAAAAATCAAGTGAGTCATTTTAAACATACTCTCTTTTTTAAACTGCATTGTAATAACACGTTAGCAAGTAAGGATAGACACTTTTAATGCTTTATTAATTAGTTGTGGACTTTTAATATGTTACTGATATCAAAGTTTTTTAAATTTTTTTCCCATCAACCATGTGGTAGTAAGAGAATAAAAAATTAGTATTCGCGCAATCTTAAAACTTCACTGTAACAGTCCTTTAGAATTATGGCTCTCTTATCCATTGTATCGAAAAATAAACTAAAATCAAAAACAACTTCATAAACCTAAAAATGAATAATTATTCAATTGTTTATAATAGCATTCTGACTCCAATCACTATCAAATTGCTGAAATTTGATCAACAAGTTTATAAGGTTTTTCTAAAAATTCTTGTAATTAATAATTAGTTATCAAAATAATTTTATTCAGTTCCTTATATAAAAAACATGAACAGTAAAATCAAAAAAGAGTGGAATCAAAAAATCATCTTATACCTTTATAAAGATTTTCACTTAAAGCCATTCATTCCAATCTCTACTACTTCTTGCCCATATTCTCCATTTCTTTAGCAGTATGAGAGCCAAATTTTAGCATTCGAATACATTTTTCTGCTTCTCTCTTACATTTTTCTGTCTTCTTTGATGGCCATATTAATAATCAATTTTAAGATAAAGCTGAAATGCATTTTTGCTACATTTGTATCTTGCAGATTATAAAAAGTAATTGTTTATTCCTAAATTTTTTTACGGTTCTTACTCTAAAAAATAGTTTTCTTAAAATAAATTATCAGATTTCACAAAATCTTGCATTTCCGATTCCGTCAATTACAGAAAACTTAGATATAAAAGGCTAAGTACGACCGGCAATTTAATTTTTTAATCAATTGCTTATCTTGCAAAAGGGAAATTAACGTGACGTCACAGTACAGCGTAAGACAACATACCTTTTTTTGTTAGGTGTCATATGCTGTGGTGTAATCGCAGAATTCCATGAAGAATCTTGAGCTTTCTTTATAAAAATAAGATATTTATTAACAATTTCCACAGCACAGACATTTTACACAAACACTCACATCACACACATTACATTATTTCCACGTCGAATTTCATTTTAACAACGTTTCTTCTTCTTCGTTGCTAGGCAACGTTCGCTCAGCCAAAAATATCGTTGCCATTCTATTTTTATAACCTTTAGAAAAGAAATGAAACCAAATGATTTTTAAGGAATTTCTTTTACGGCCAAACGATATTTTAAATTAATATCTTTTATGGCCAAAAGATTTTTTATCTAATTAATTTCTTTTCTTGAAATATTTTAATAATTCTACAAATATATATTTTTTCATTTGTTACAAATATTACAGCGCAGTTAAATTTGTCATGTGGCAGTGAAGTCAGTAAATTGACTCCGTTAAGCCGAGGATAAGGATGGTAATGAGGAAAATCATTACATAATTTTTCGCGAATTTTCAACATATTTCTATTTTTAATGTTTGACTACTTAAATTATTGTTTTCCTAAATTGTAAGTAATTATATAGCCAAGAAATTTCTTGATAACGGAATCCTGTTTGAATAGAAAATATTGAAGATAGGGTTCAGTTTAAAGACTAAATATCACTCAAACACTATCAAAATTCGTGTAAGTAGTAGTGCTTAATCGCATAATGATTTTTTTATGTCATATCCTCACCATTATGTCCATCAATGCAAAGTAATGATTTTCAATGTCATATCCTCACCGTTATGTCACAACATTGCAACATAATGATTTTATGAAGTGTGGTCTTTCGAAAGCCGAACTTTTTAAACTGTTGGTTGAGAATTTCCGAAGAACATCATCGAAACTAAAGGTATTTTATTTTTAAAGTTTTCTGCATAAATTTTTAATTCGTCCATTAATTATTTTTTCAGTTCCTTATCTATTTTCAGCATCCGCTTCGCAAAATTTTCGAATTTTGCTACATGTTGTTTGTTCTTTTTAGTTTTACTGTCTTGTTCTCTACCAAATTCAATTGACGTCGTCAGAGATAGTTCAGGAATCCTTTGACCATAAATGTATGAACTAATAAGAATTTTTAACTTTAAAGAGTAGGGGAGAGTTGTCCAAAATGGGGACGCTAACATATTTTGGCCTGCCAAAAAAAAATATTTTACAGAAAAAAAAATTCAAACTATTTTCTTTTTAGAATAGGTCCTAGACTATCAGAACACGAGGTTGTTAGTTCAAAAAAATAATTAGGGTGAGGTAGAAAAATATTTTTCTGGAAAATGAGCAAAGTCCCCGTTTTGGACAACCGGTTGGGTAAAATGGGGTATTCATATAAAACAATGGGCATTTAAGGTTTAATTCGAAAATGTATCAAGAACACTTAATTGGTGAAAGAAATTGAAGTTAAAATGACAAAATAAAAATACAAGACAAGAAGATTGTTTTAAGCAGGAATTTGATTTCGACAGCAAAGTAATTAATTACAATAGTCACATATGAAATTTACTTCGCCGCCTTCTGCATTTGAACAGGCTTCATGTGCCCAACCTCGACATCTGTTACGCTGAATCCACCCCTCTCTGTCTTTTGAATTTGAATACAGGTCATTACAAAAGATGCAAGAATCGTCACTCTCCTACTCCTCATCAGATGATGTCACTGGTTCTTCCATTTTCTTTTTCTTTGCTTTTTTATCTTTAGCAGGAGTAGGATTGTTATATTTTTAAATAGGGCCCTTTTTTGTTTATTCTTCTTGCCGCTTCTCTCCCGTTCTATAGTGACCAATTCTGCTTTGTAAGGTGGCGATGTTAGTATGGCAGTTTTACCTCTTCTCTTGTCATTTACTCTTTTTATTATGCTTTCTGTTTCTCGAGGAAATGGCATTACTACTGCTGGAGAAATGTTAAAGGTTGAGCTAAATGGCTGGGGTTCTATAGTCGGCATTGTTTTAGAAGATGATGTAGAAGGTTGGTGTTCAACATCTCCATTGCATGACGCTTGTTTAAACTCAGAAGTGTTATCTAGAGGTTTTTCCTTAGTTTCTGATGGCGCAAGTAAATATTCAGGAATACATCTCTGTTAAAGGGATTTATCCCTGTTTTTTCAAACCCCTTCACAGCGGTTTGCACAGTAGCTGCTCTTGAGAAAGCAGCTTTAAAAAGTTTCGTACTTGGTATATAGTAACGCAGCGTCCAGGGTGATTTATTAGCCATTTCCTGGTCTCCTGTTCATAAAAGGTACTTAAAGGTGTCATGAAAGACACATCGAGTGGCTGCAGCCGATGTGTCGTATGCGGGGGAAAGCATAGCAACACAACATTATTTGTCCGAAAGATTGACGAGTTCCAAGCTTTTAGTATGAGAGTTGTGGCCATCAATGATTAACAACACCGGCTTTTTTGGTCCTGGGTTAGAATGCTCAATAAACTTATTGAACCAGACAAGGAACGTTTCCTTATTAATCCAGCCACTTTCATGGTACACTGCAAATGATCCAGGAGGGGCATCATCCATCAAGAGGGGATTCTCCTTCTTTCTCGGAAATACAAACATTGGTGGAAGAAAATTTCCTGTTGCATTAACACATGTTTCTGCTGTAACAAGCACTCCCCATTCGGCTGATGTTAAAGTGCCAACTTGCTTTTTGCCGCGAAGAGCAAGGAGGTTTGTTCGCCACTGTCAAGATGCCTGTCTCATCTGCATTATAAATATCATTTGGTGAGAATTTATATTTCGAATATAAGGAATCTAATAAATCAAAGAAAGCGTTGATTGCTACGCGATTGAATCCTTTTGCACGTGCAATTGAGGTTTCTTCAGGATAACGTATTGCTAATTTTGGGTGCCGTTTTAGAAATTCATAAAGCCAATCTTTTCCCGCCATCCTCTTTTCCGTGTTAAAGACATGCGGAATGTTGTTTTTTTCAGCTAACTCAAATGCTAGAGTTCTTAAATCTGACAGCGTAATGCCAAATAACCTCTCTTCTAAATGTATCAGATGCTGCACGAATTCCTTTTCTTGTGCTTCCGAAAAAACTGTTTTATATCTTCCTAGCTGCTTCAGAAGACAGCTTCTTCTGTCGAGCCTCTTTCACCTTCCTCTCTAGAGTTGTTTGAGGAACACTATAAGCCTTAGATGCTCTCCTGTAGCCCATATTCCCTTCCAACACTTCTTGGATAGCTCCAGCCATACTCTCCTGGGACCAACTTTGCCGATCAGTCTTTCTTTGATAACGCCCCATTATCAGAAATCTGAATATAAAATAATGTGTGAAATAAAATATCTGAATATAAAATATGTTTATATATAACAATAAAAACTTTTTTATTTATAATTATTTTTTTCACCTTTTATTTTCTATATTTGTATATTCTATTGTTAAAATTTAATTTGCAAGATATTTTCTCTTAAATACTTATGTATTCCCCATAAAGGATCACTTGTACTCAACTAAGATACTTAAAGAAATTTATATCACATATTTGTCATAGAATTAAAGCATAATGTAAGATATTTCAATAATATTCCATGGCGTCCAAAAAGGGGACGACCCCGTTTTGGACTACCAACGATGTCCCCATTTGAGCCGCCAGTGACATATTTTTTAAAAACTGGCGCCTCTTTGGACGGGTGTTAGATAATTTATCGAGATATATATCAAAATTTAACTTAAATCTAGAAGAATCAATGCTTTACTTACCAAAATCGAATGTCCTAAGGTGTCTTGATAAGGTCCAATACAGTAAAAGGTTCAAATCGGAGAAAAAAATTGAAAAAAATTTGAAAACTTCCTACAAAAGAACAAACCGTCAAACATGTCAACAACTCGATTCAATATGGCGCATAGACGATAAGGAATGATTTAATGTATTGTATTGATAGATTGCAGCATAAATCAATGAGAAACTGAATGTCCCCATTTGAGCCGCCGTCACCGTTTTAGACAACTCTCCCCTACAAGCAAATTCCTTTGTAAGTTGTTTTCAATAGCCACTTTGGAATGTGAATGATTTTTCTAGTTATTTTTCATATAGAACAGACACAAGTGTTTCATTGGTTTATCCCTCTGATAAGCTACACAGAAGAATACTAACAAAATTTTCACTTCCTCTTTTTGCACTGCAAATGCGTCAATTTTTCAGACTTTGGCATGCAGCGAGAACTACCCCTTGAGCCAAAGATGCTTCATTTCTAGCTGTACATGAAGTGTCAAACTAGAAAAATTGCTTGATGTTATCATAACGCCTGCTATGGATATCGAGTGTTGCACAAGGACTGGACACATCAGCTACTTCTGTCAGAACGATAATTTGGGCTCGTTAATCTATATCAGTGCAGCCTACAATTAATCCTTAAATTACCCGCACTGAAAATGACAAAGTCCGTTCTGTTGAGGAAACCACAAAATTCCGAGCCGACGCAATTCGAAAAGCAATATCTGGCACGGTGCCCAAAGACAGAAAAGAACGAAGAGGTAGAGGGCAGGAAGCAAACGAAGAAAAAAGTCAAAAAAAAGTCGGCAGCGTCATCTACCTGCAGCGCACAGCAAGTGGTCCTAATATATTGGGTGTTCATAACGACGTTTTTTGATAACCGACAGCCCACACGAAACAGCCATCGGCTTAATTTACGATCTGGGAATGGACGGGAGATGATACTTGATGCATTAGATTTGACGTTCAGCCGATGTTTGAAGAAAGCAGAAATTCAATTCACAACCCACGGGTTTTGATTGTAGCTGTTGACGGTGATCTATGAGTTGAAGTGCATCTTGGTGTTAAAGATACAGGCTTGAATAGAAATCGAAGGCGTGTATCCTTCTTCCTCGTCGAATAGGTAATGTAAAGTGTATGTAGTAATCTGACGAGATTAAAGTCATAGCTTTAACGTCAATCATACTTAGATTTAACTTTTGCGTTCAAATATGATACAGTTTGCATATTCAAATTAATACATGTGAACTGAAAGTAAATAAAAGGCCTCTACGGGTGGTCGAAAAATCTAAGGCCCGGTGCACACTAGTCGATTCGTGTCGTTGAAGCTATAAAAATATCAATAGCAACCCACTTGCCCCCTGTGGAGACACACAGGGGGAATGGAGGTTACTGTTGTTATTTTTATAGCTTCAACGACACGAATCGGCTAGTGTGCACCGGGCCTGATAGTCCGTGGCCTAGCGAGAGTAAGTATTGCCAGGGGTAATATGATTTTATCGTCCCCAATAGTCATCAATGGCACGCCAAGGGCGTCGGACCAAGATATTATTTTTTCGGACCCTGATCCAACTTGGCTCTGAAGAGTGGTAAATGGTCAGTAAAATTGGTGTCCAGGGCATTTATATTTCGTTTGTCCCTCATCACTACGCCACTGTTGCACATGTAACCTTTAGATTACGGAATGAAGAAATCTTAAGCAGCCTTTAAAAGAGTATTCAGTGGAAGAAACGGGAAAGTGCTTTCCCATATTTTTATTTAATTGGAAACTGAGATCTCTATTTTCTTTCTGAGGCTGGTGTTTTCCAGTCTTCTTACCACACATTGAATGAATCAGTGCGATCGGGGAGTGAACTGGCAACATGTTAATTAGGAAGCCCATAGATTATTTACCCATAGATAACCAGTTATCAGTTTCATTTTATTTGATATCTGATAAGAGGACACCTTCTGTTTTGGAAAGGTGTTGTCTTTTGATTCATCTAAGAAGCCATAAATACTAGAGATGTTAATGGATTCCACGTAATTTTTCTGACAAATTATAAAGCTAATTAATGATTAAATTTTAGTTTATAAGACTGAAAATACGATAATTCGATGAATGTACAGTGTTCGGACAAAATTAATAAGGGGTAAATTTATTAAGGGCAGTGAAATTCTAATGAATTAGTGGTACAACAGCCCGTTTATAGAGGAAAAAGTTGAGCCGGTACAGCATCTGTACCTCCTGTAACGCAAATGCTAGTGCAATACAGAATGAACATTAATTCCTTAGGTAAACTGCAAGAGAAAAACGAGAAATCCGAAAAGAAAACTACATTTTGACTGCCTTAATTTATTGCAAAGCTTAAATACAGGACGAATAATTTAGATATTTGAAAACCGATGTGTTTTCAACGCAAATTTTCATGATTCTAGGCATTAACATTCATGCACGAAATATATTGATAATCATATAAGTGCGATCCTTGGGATAAGACCAGTTTCGAACAATATAGCATTCGATATGATTTCAATAGTCGTCTGAAGAGATAATTAATGCTAGGTATATCTCGGAAATATGCAGCTTTGATCGAGAATCTGTTTATCAACTATATCTTGCCATTCATGCATCTTAACAGAGGTTCTGATATATCACACAAACTTTTTTGATCGTGCATGTATATGCGAACAAGATGTATTTAACTATTCTCAATTTACCAATGAGAGTCTCCCTTCATATTTCGGCACTGTCAAGTCTG
Organism: Araneus ventricosus; assembly: GCA_013235015.1. Classification (NCBI taxonomy): domain Eukaryota; kingdom Metazoa; phylum Arthropoda; class Arachnida; order Araneae; family Araneidae; genus Araneus; species Araneus ventricosus. Next base: position 716,907 of record BGPR01000003.1, on the reverse strand, counting down.
GTTTGTTCTTGGTACGGACATTTAGAGGAATAGAGACAAATCATACACACTTGATAAATGTCAAATGCTTCGCGCTAATTTAATTTTGGAATCTACTGCGCATCTTGCAGAAGAAAAAAAATATGTGACGTCAGAGCACAGCATGTGATATAGTGTGGTTGATTGACATGCGAAGCTAAATTTGGCATGTAATTGTGTCCCACTGGGGAGGGGCACCACGAGTACGTGGATGAGAGACCGCCGTATAAGTAAGCGGGTTCTCGCTCCTGGACGTGAGTACAGTAATGAGAGGGGGCGTGAGTCCCTCCTTCGGTGATAGTACTTACCTCCTTCCGGAGGAGTCGAGCCGTGGCTGCTGATGGCTACTAGGATTCCAACCTCAGTACTCGAGCTATTGAAGCGTCTGTCATTCAGTTTTTCCCGGATGCTACGGCAGGGCGGGGTGACTCACTTTTTCTGATTGTCATGTCACTGTGACGCTACACAAATTAATTCACTGACTATAGTGATGTGAATTCAGTGAGAGGCTAGTGTCCCAATAGTGTGGTTTAAATAAGAAGGTATTAGAGTACAAAACATTTCCATCACATAATTTTTGAATTAACCAAAATTACGTTATTTCGAAACGAATCAACTGTAAAAGTAGGATTAAAGGTAAAAATCAAAGACTCAAATTAAAATAAAAAGTGGTTAAATAAGTTTAAAGTAAAATGCGAAGATGCTGCAGGATAATCACATAAAAAGAAAATTCACTCGAAAAGCTTTGTGTTACCCTATTCGAAATTCCACCATCCAAAAAGACAAAATATAACCTGATTCACCGTTTTAGAAAATTAAATAACAATGTATAACACCATAAGTAGATTTTAAAGGGTACTTTCATTTTAGAAAAGTCGCTCAGACCGCTTGTGGGTCATCCTATTGTGACTAAAGTAAATTTTTAAAGATTTTAACAAGCTATAATATGACAAAATACTCTTAAATAATCTCTGATGAAACCTTTTATCCTTATATTTTATGTAACACTAGTAATATGACAAAATACTCTTAAATAATCTCTGATGAAACCTTTTATCCTTATATTTTATGTAACACTAGTCAGCATAACATATCCATGCAGAAATTATTTTAAAAGATAATGATTTAACCGAATTAAATTAAATTTTTATATACAATATAGTTACTAAATTGTTACATTAGTCACAAAGTTAAAAATTTAATTTAATTTGGTTAAATCATTATCTTTTAAAATAATTTCTGCATGGATATGTTATACTGACTAGTGTTACATAAAATATAAGGATAAAAGGTTTCATCAGAGATTATTTAAGAGTATTTTGTCATATTA
>BGPR01000003.1:685179-715549 GCA_013235015.1 Araneus ventricosus | reverse complement strand
ACTAGTGTTACATAAAATATAAGGATAAAAGGTTTCATCAGAGATTATTTAAGAGTATTTTGTCATACTATAGCTTGTTAAAATCTTTAAAAAGTTACGTTAGTCACAATGGAATGGCCGTTATCTGTATCAATCCAAACCAAATTCTTTAGTATTTCTGAAGAGAAAATGTTATCTGTTGCACATTTTACTAAATTAAATAACGCCAGATCCCATCAGAACCCTTTTCCAGGTGTGTTAACCTCCAAAATCGGAACATCTAGACAGAGAAACAGAAAAAATCTGACAGGAAAGAAAAAACTCCGATCGCCACGCGATGCCCTTTCCAAGTCGATCTCCAAAAATATAAATAGAGACTCCAGCCAAAATTACCCACTAGAATTTTAAGCACGTATTTAAGTCTTCACAAAGAGCAGCAACAAAAATTACTCGGTCCACCGAATCACCCTTCCCCCAGCACAATTTTCCCCTTGTACGCAGATAACGCCTTTCAATGGTGAATTCGGCAACTGACAAGTATTTATTAATATTTGACCACCATTCATTCTCCTACTCATAACATGGAGGGAAAAAGAGAAAATTTTGTTTTGTTGAAACGCTTGTGGACTCCACCTTCTCCAGTTTGTAGAAAAGGCAAGGGGTGACCCCTCCCTAAAGCGCACAAAAAAAAAAAAAACTGATTTCGCGTAGCACAGTAGCGGATGGATTTTTCTTGATCTCTGCTCGTCTCTGAAAAGTACCCTTTTAACTAAGCAGGGTATCGCCTCTAAGTTCTAATGGGTTATTTATCGATACATAGATGAGTAATTTATAGATAGATTCGCATGGTTTTGAGATAGCTTCAAATAAAAGTCAAATAAGTCTTTTAAAGTTAATTTAGTGATAGATAGAAATAATAATTAATTCAGTCTTAAGTTAGCTGTAAATTATTAAGGGATTATAACCTTTTCCTATATGAAATATGCATATGGAAGGTGCAGTAATATTAAAAAGATTCTACCCAAGATTTAGATGAATTTTTCCATTTTAGAATATAGTACGAAAAAACCATGCTCGGTAATTTGTATGTGTGTCTACTTCTTCATGCGTATATGAATATGATGGCTCAAAAATGTGATGAACTACCGAGACAAAATTTAGCATGTTGTCCTTAACACAAAAACTGTAAATGAAAATCGTAGATTAAAACTAAGATAGTTATCTAAAATTTTGGTCCTATTCCTAAACATCTGCCTTGCTTTGTTGTATTAGCCTCTTGTTTTAAAGCAAAACCAAGATTAATTTGAGACGGACCTCATATTTCTGAACCGAGGTCAGAAGATCGGGAAGACACCTGTCCTGATATCTCTCTGCAACTTCCCACGCCACAAAAGGGATGAAGACTTTTCACCCTCAACTTCCCACGCCACAAAAGGGATGAAGACTTTTCACCCTCGACATCAGATTTTGGAGCGGTGCTCACATTGGATTTTAACCTCTCAGACCATTATCGGTAAAATGTCGGAGAAGCGATTAGCGACGTGAACTGGGATAGCAGTTGGGTAGTGGGTACACAAACTGTGCGGTGATGGATTGCAGGTACGATTTTCTTCCGGTTTCTTGGTGGAAATGCTTAGCAAAACGGCCGCTGATTGCTTTTCAGACATTGTAGCATCGCGGGAGGCATGTGTGCAGTATCTAACTTCTAATAATGTAATTTAAACCACCGTTTTCCACAGGATATCGGAACAGAATCGGAACCGCAAAAGTCGACGCAGAGTTTGTGTGCACTACTCAATTACTATCACTTCACGTCGCCATTCGTTTCTCCGGCATTTTTTCGATAATGTCTTGTTCGGTTACAATCTAATTAGGGATGGAAAAAACCTACCGGTTTAAACCGAGAACCGGTTTCTTTTGTTTCGGTTAACCGGATTTTTTTTTTTTTTTTTTGTCTCGGCTATAATAGGTTATTTATTTTAAATCCAATAACCGGGTAAGCTCGATTTTAGGATCGAGTTATGAAGTTTTGAATTTCATTATCTTATGCTAATCAGCAGCCACCGCTTGCCCGAGGCGGACATTGAAATGGTCTAAAATAGTCATAGTCAAGCTTTCATAATTTGATTAGTTTTGGTCGCAGAAGAGTGTTACATTTTGTTAAAAATGTTTAGTGTGCAGAAAATATTTTAATAAATATGATTAATAGGACCGGAGGAATCTATAAAAATTTAGACATAGTTATTTTTTATTATTATACATATAAACGCAAATAACACAAAGTACGATTATTTATTGTTTAGCAACGGATTCGGAAACCCTCCGCGCTTTTGAGCATGCGCCGGGCGGAGTTATTTTCATCAAAATAGGGGGAAAGTGAAGAATGGGAGGGTGATGTTTACATTTTACTGAGCGTGTTCTAACAAAGAACTCCGGAAATGCGCGCATATGACTCATTGCATGACACCCCTTTCCGTAAAATTGTCCAAAAGTGGTAGTCACGGAATCCGTTTCTGAACAGTACGTCTGTAAGCCCGAAATTCTTTTTTATTTCTCTTCAGTACTTTAAATTTTGTCTATAATAATTACTTATTGTATTAATTACTCTTTTATTATCATTTCTTATTACATTAATTACTTATTTATAATCATTACTTATTGCATTAATTGCTTATTTATTGATATTACCAATTATTATTAATAAAAAATTTTGTCTGCAAAAGTTGTTTCTTTTTTTAAAAACAAGAAAACCGGCTATTTCAAAAACCGGTTATTTTGAGAGGTTTTAACCACCAGGTTAAAATGGTGGTGAAAAAAACCGGTAAAACCGAAAACCGGTTGTTTTTGCAATAACCGCCATCCCTAAATCTGATGTGTGCACCAGGCCTGAAACGGCACCAGGCTCAGATATATTATGGAACGATTCAGAGGAATTGATTCTCAAACGCTCCGGTGGCGAAGATGATACCATAGCATTAGGTCTCCGCTACTCCCTATTACTAAATACATTCACGATTTTCTTCTATATGCTCAAAAAATACACATAAAAATGAATCATTCATACAAATATTTTAACACGCCTGTTGCTATTCACTAAGAATGAAAATATTACCTAGTTTTGAATTATTTCATTAATTTATCTGCTCGTTACCACTCGCATTTCAGGAATTTTTGTATATTTTTGCATTTTTTTTGTTATTGTGTTCATTTACTGGAGCGTTACTGCATATAATTAAAATTATATCCAGTGTGATAAAAATGTGATAAGCTTGCAAATAAACTAAGAATATCTATTATATTTTAAATTCTTTATCATATATTAATTTATCTTATTTACCATCATTTAATTTATTTTTAAATTTATAGTTAACTAGCAGTACGCACACGGCGTTGCCGTGGAATCAGGATTTCAACAAAATGAAAAAAAAAAAAACTCTCCCACAATAACATGAAAAAGTTTTGAAAACAAAATCAAAACAAAAGATACACATTATTGATTTTCCCGCTTATTTTTTATTGCGATAATGGCATTTTATTTGTAGAAAAGTTAATCCAAAACAATATTAAAAAATTGCAATGTGAAAATCTTTATTATACTGCAAGCAAAGTAAGCGAGACGAATAAATACGTTAAGATACTGCCGAAAATAATAATCAAAGTCATTCAATTGAAGGTTATGACGTCATCTGCGCTCTGCACCGTCATTCAATCAAATTGCCAGCAACGTTCCGGAAAAGTGTCGAGGGAGGAAGCTCGCTAGAGAAAAATAACTTTCAACTGACCAGGAAAAAATTAATTTAAAAAAACGGGAAAAGGTATTTTAACTGTTATTGTTTTAAATCCGACAGAACCTTTGCAGTTATAAGCTGAAAAAAATGAAAGTAATTGTATTATTAGAACACTGGATGCAGCAAATTTAAAAACGAAAATAAAACTTCGAAGATAAAACTGACTATTTTTTAAAAAATTCTCAAAATTCAGTAAATTACGTTAAAAATTCAAAACTAGCTTCATTAGAACGGAAATCGTGTGTTCTTTTCGATGGTGTGTCAGTATTCTTCGTACAATTATTCAACACCATTCTATTGAGAAATTAGTGCGAAAATTCAACCAAAACAACACAAAACATTAAATAAAAATTTTCTAGATTAAATTTTAAAATTCCGGCTTCGAGGTGCATTGAGTCCCCATTAAGACTACCTGTGTGCCAAATTTCAAGGCTGTAAGTGGATAGATTCGTCTGGACATCGCACGCACACACACATACACACACAAGCTTTGCCTTTTATAAGTATAGATTGAAGCTTTATTTCAGTTGCTAATATTAGTTTAGTTTGTTTTATTAGTTTTTAGTTTAATTATAGATTTAGTTTTAGATTTTTAATTTTAGCTTGCCAGTGATATTTCTTAATTATTCTGAATGTTTTTGTCGGTCTTTTCAGAAAGTCAAATACTTTCGTGTATATTTTTGAAATGCTCATATATTATTCTGGGTGTTATGCAAAATTATGTAGCATGTATGTTGTATGCTTTATTGCATGGTGTGTGACTTGTATATCTTATGTTTTATATGTATTGTGAATCTTCTTTCCCGACTTCCATCAATCGCAATACTGGCTAGAATTTTAAAAAATAAACTACTACTGTCAAACTAGCATCGTTGAAAATATTTTTTTTTAATTTTAAGAGGTGATAAAAATCTTTTTTCCCTGTGTAGTAGTTTCAGAATTTCTCGCTGTGAAAATTAAAAATTACAAAATGAACAACACAAGCGACTAATCCTCAATAGAAAAGGTGATTTCGATACTTTCAGAGTAATTGTATTGCTGCCAATCGAGAAAATTTGATTACTTGAAATATACAGTTATATACAGGGTGATTCTAGGGTCGTGAGACAAACTTCGAGGGGTGATCAGGCATGCGATAAGCATCCAAAATCACATAGGAACATGGATGCGCAAACGCCATCTGGAGGCAGCAGATGGTATTAAACATAAAACAACGCTGGATAAAATGTCGATATCTTTCTGAATATTAACGATTTTGAGCTGATATTTTTATATAAGTTGCTCTATGTGTATGGCTCTGAATTTGTGAAAGAAAAATTACGCTACCTGTCGCGCATGTGTAGTAAAAATCAATTCACTACAAATACTAATATCTCCTTTACTATCCAACCTATTTATATGAAATTTTGCCACACTGTTTTTCTAATATATTGCCATGCATTCTACCTGTTTCATATAATTCCAAGGAAAACTCATCAATTTATAAGCAAAAACACGCGGAAAAATTTGGGATTTTTTAAAGAAGCTTTTATATATTCCCCAATATTCGTTCTATTTTTACGAAAATGCATTTAAAAATTGCGCACATCACACAAAAGAATTAATGAAAGTTTCAAACCATTATTAGCTTTCTGTGAAGCGGGATGAGTCAAAGTCCTTCTTCGAGTTCATCAATTTCTAGTTGGTCCCTTGAATGCCCTCGTGACCGAATCTTTGATGTAAATTGTGAGCTACAATCTATTATTTATATGTTCGAAGTTCGAGCAGGAATTCATCCACCCTCTCGAGTGATATTTTTTAAAAAATACGAAATTTGCTTCTGTATACCGCACCTAACCTTAAAGTCTGGTCAGACACAAGCGAGTGCATCGTTAAATAGTAAAGGAGACATTAGCATTTGTAGTAAAATGTTTTTTACTGCTCATGCGTGACAGGTAGCGTAATTTTTCCTTCACAAATTCAGAGCCATATATAGCGCAACTTAAGCAAAAATTCCAGTTCAAAACCGTTATTATTCAGAAAGATATAGACATTTTATCCAGCGCTGTTTTCTGTTTAATGCCATCTGCTGCCTCCAGATGGCGTTTACGCATTCATTTTCCTATGTGATTTTGAATGCGCATCGTATGCCTGATCACCCCTCGAAGTTTGTCCCATGACGTAGAATCACCCTGTATATGTTAAAGGTAACCTCTTTATGTGAAAGTATACGAGAAAGTTGAAGGGAAAAACAATCTCGATTTTATACTAGCGATTGCAAAGAATCTAGGCAAGTATAAAATATATAATCATTAATATTTATTTAGATAAAAAAAGTGCAAGGATCAAAAGATATATTATAATTAGATCATTTTCTATCCAGATTCGACACTACGCATACAACAGCTAAATAGCACATCTTATTATTTATCTTCTTTGGAGCTAAATGTCAATTTTGAAGCCTATTCTACAAATAGGAATCTATATCTGAATGATAAACCTTGATAAAAAACTATAATTATAATGAAAAAGAAATTTAAATGATAATAAGCATTTATTTCTTAGCTGAAATTTTCAATAAATAAATGAAATCAGTAACGGGTTATAAATAGTTTATAAGCTGAAATAAAGTTTTTTGTGAAAATTAGCCACGCAGTATAAGCTGATAAATCAAATTTAATTCTTAAAAAAATTTAAGAAACCAGTCAAAAACTATTTGAAACAACATTCCACATTTAACTGTGTAATTTTTTAAAATCACTACATTTCACGCTTATCATGCATGTAAAATCGATGTTGATGTTCTATCCAGAAATTAATTCCATGAAACTAGTCAGCCGTGACGGCGGAGGCTAAGGAATAGATTTTTTCTTTCTTCCTCCACGTGCAATCTCTACCAGTTCAACCCCTAATTTTCCGAGAAATGAATCCTCCACTTCCTGCTAGCTCATTCACGTACGAACACGCTTCTACCTGACACGTCATTCTTTAACTTCTTCGTCCTCTTTCACTTTCGCACGTGTTCCTTTAGTTTTTGCTTCTTGTTTATCGTCAGTTAGTAGCGTGAAATTTTTTACTGGAAAAATGAGTGGTGTGAAACGAAAACGAAACGTTTTAAATGTTAAACAAAAATTAAAAATCCTTCAGAAACTTGATAATGGAGAATCAGCTAGTACTGATGTAGAAGATGTAATGAATGAGGGAAATAAAATTTCTTATTCTGCTGCTCTACAATCTGTGGAAACTTTGTTAGATTATATGGGACAAAGAGGATTTGATTACGGTGACATTACTGCGATTCGTAAAATATGTATATGTATATGTTGATATACGACAAGCGATGAACAAAGAGCAAAGGCAAAGACGCATTACAGATTTTTTTAAGCAGTAAATGTTAAAAGGAAAATTCCTAGTTTGATGTTATACAGCATGCAAATGTAAGTAATTTTTATATTTTTGTACTGATGTTGATTTGTTCTTTAATAAAAAGGAGTTTTCGGATTATCCGTGTTTTTCTATTGTCCGTGCGACCCCTCCCGGTGATTAACGCGGACAATCGGGAGTACACTGTATTTAGATGCAACGTTTGGAAACGTGTTCAAATACCGCTGAGCCAAACGAGTACTTATCTATATGCAATGCTTTATTAGTATAATATGATTCAACGCTATTAAAAGTACTAAATACACACATTAGCCTGTGAAAATCGCAGGATACAGCAGAAGATAGATCGCTTCCAACCCACGGGAATCATATGAAGCCAGAGGGTTAGCAATATAAGATGATTAATATTTTAGGACTTAGTTAAAAATACGATACAACTGATCAAAATTTAGATGCATGCATTTAGCTTCTGAAAATTTGTTGATGCATTTATTCGACGATGTGTAAAGAAAAACTATAAATATACCAAAGATTTCTTCTTGCCTCAAGGTTCAAACCTGAAAAAAATTGATGAAACAAACTATCTTTAAGCCAAAATCTATAGATTTTGGCTTAAAGATAGTTTGTTATATATAAGGCCAAGGCGTGAAGTGAATAAATCCCAATAAACATAATACAGTGTACTCCCGATTATCCGCGTTAATCACCGAGAGGGGTCGCACGGACAATAGAAAAACACGGATAATCCGAAAACTCCTTTTTATTAAAGAACAAATCAACATCAATACAAAAATATAAAAATTACTTACATTTGAATGATGTATAACATCAACCTAGGAATTTTCCTTCTAATATTTACTGCTTAAAAAAAAATCTGCAATGCGTCTTTGCTTCTGCTGTTTGTTCATCTCTTTTCGTATATCGACACACATTTGACGAACCGCAGTAATGTCACCGTAATCAAATCCTCTTTGTCCCATATAATCTAACAAAGTTTGCACAGATTGTAGAGCAACAGAATGAGAAATTGTATTTCCTTCATTTAGTGCATCTTCTGCCTCATTACTAGCTGATTCCCCATTATCAAGTTCTTGAAGGATTTCTAATTTTTGTTTAACATTTAAAACGCTTCGTTTTAGTTTCAAACCACTCATTTTTACCAGTAGAACATTTCACGCTACTAACTGACGATGAACAAGACGCAAAAACTAAAGGAACACGTGCGAAAGTGAAAGAGCACGGAGAAGTTAACCACTTAACTGAATAGTTTTCTTTGCTATCTAATAAGATGACCCCTCCTGTTTTGGAAAGGGGCTGCCGTTTTCATTCATCTAAGAAGGCATAGGATACTTAAGATGTTTATGGATCCTACATATTTTTTGTGTCAAATTATAAGGCTAATTAATGATTCAATTTTAGTTTATAAGGCTAAAATTTCGATAATTCGATGCACGAGTATTCTCGGGCTGTTAAGTTAAGCGGTTAAAGAATGACGTGTCAGGGAGAAGCGTGTTCGTACAAGAATTAGCTAGATTATTCATTTCTCGGAAAATTAGGGGTTGAACAGGTAAAGATCGCACGTGGAGGAAAAAAGAAAAAATCTATTCTTTAGCCTCCGCCGTCACGGCTCACTAGTTTCACGGAATGGATCTCTCGATCGAACATCAACATCGATTCTACATGCATGATAAGCGTGAAAATGTTTCTCTTTAACTTTTTTTGTGAGCCCGGAATGAGCACGGATAATAGAGAGTATACTGTATATAAAAGAAAAAAATAATCCTAACATTAAACAAACCTCAATTAAAGATTGGAACATTGGAAAGAATCCCAAATGATTGATGAAATGCCCATAACCTGAAGGGATTGGCTATAACTAACAAATGTGCTTGCTTGTAAATTCACTGCACTGTTTTTTTAATTGGTATAAAATTTACATTAATATTTGATTAGTAATCGTCATTAACGTGCTTTCGGGAAGGATTTTTTTATTATAATTAATGAAAATACTGATATGAATGTAAGGCATATGATTGATTTATTAAAAGAAACTAGTTTGTAATAAAAATGTAGGCTAACTTGGCACTTTTAGCTTACTATATAGAAGCTTATCGTAAGACTGGAGGCAAACTAGGAAGTAACTATATTTATTATTCATAGTTAGGTTCTAAAAATAAGTCTGTCTCGGAACAGTAATCATTACTCTTCTTCAAACAGACAGGTAATGAATTCATGGTTCTTATGAAGGTTTTATTTGTTTGCGTTGTTTGATGATTCGTTATAAAACTTTGCGTAGATAATGTAGCATTTCTAGATGTATCATCATATGTAATAAAACTGATTAAGGCATTTCTGTTTTTGTACTTCAGCTGACAAAAATGAAGAAACCGTAAAAAATGTTATGTTAAAAAATAACAGTACTGTTCAATTTGTTGTTCTTTTAATATCAAAATGGATAGACTTTTCAAATGAGCATGAAATCAGGAGACGCTCGATAAATTGTAGAATTTAAGTCTGTGCTTCTGCTGAGACTTTATAATATAATATAATATAATATAGTGGTATGGTAGTATAGTATAGTATAGTATAGTATAGTATAGTATAGTATAGTATAGTATAGTCGATAAAGTTCGCCATTCGATTCCTCATTCATTTCTTCCGTTTTGAACATTTTTTACTTTCTAAATTAATTTTTATGTGTTTTAAATATTATCGTTTTAAACTTCTGTTGATGCAATCACTTGAGGCTTAAAGATGTATTGTCATCGTTTATGTTTAAATCTGCTGTTTCTTATCTATACTTTTCTTTTTTTTTTAATTTTAATTTTTGTTTAGTATATCTATTATTTGTATCTGTATTATATTATACATAGCTGCATATGCGCCTTTATATATAATACTAAGAATTTTTATTAATGTTTGATTAATTAATTTAATCAATTTTTAAATAATATTTTCATTAAAATTTAGTCAATTTATAACTGTCATACTATAGTATAGTATAATATTGATGAGACTTATAATTAGTATAATTAATTATGGCAATTATAATAATAATAATATTATTCTAATTAATGAATTAATTGACACTCTTCTATGCTTTTGCTTTTTGAGAACTATCCATAATATTAAATTGATCCGCTTTCCTTACTTTTTAAAGTGTTTTAGCCTTTCACACATATAAATCACCAGCAGCTCTAGCTATTTGAAGGTTTAAGATTACCAGCACTGAAACACAGTAAATTGAGCTTCGGCATTTTTTTTTCCTGCAACGCATGGGAATGTTGCATCGAGTTTGCGGATTTTTGTCTCAGTTCCAAAGATCCTCCAGATGTATAAATCTATCGCATATAAAATGCGGTCATCGACTAAATATCCTCAGAAAGACTTATAGATTTGATTGATATGAGTCGTATTGCAACGAGTGTGTGAGTATGAGGTTTCAAGGTTCAAGAGCCAGGTACGGCCATGCTGTACCAAGAGCCCTATTATCGTGGTAGACCTTCCATACGTTTGGATCTTATGAACATTAAATCCAGTTGTGAGCCTGACGTGTAGATTTGATTGATTTGAGTCCTTTTGCAACGAGTGTGTGAGTATGAGGTTTTTTGATGCGCCATGAGTTATGTTATAGTGAAAGATCTTCCAGATATTTGAATCTTACAGACGTTTAATCTAGTTGTGGGTTAAATGTCCATCGACTGTGTATAGATTTGATTAGTTAGATTCCTATTTTTGGTATAGAAAATTTGATCTTCTAAATTCACATGTATCTTTTTAATGCATAGTTCATTGCTTATTATTGGTTTATAATCAGGATATTATTAAAAGTAAAACCTAAGAAATGTCGATGACATGCGTAGTTATCTTCTCTGATTGTCACATTACGAATGCATTCACTGAAAAAAATCTATCAAATAGTTATTATTTGGTTTCCCAATTCGTTACCAGCTCTGATTTCACATATTATGATGATAATCGTTATAAATTTTTGAAAATAATTAATAAATTAAATGTTGGTGAATATGGTATAAATTATTCCTATTATACTTTTAATTTATAATGCATGAGTATTTTTTTATAGTTTCGCTTAACAGTAAATACTGATAAATGTATTTAGATAATACCACATGATTGCATGGTGAAGGATCTATATAATTTTCTGGATTAGATTACGATAGATTAGATTTAAATTATGATATTACAGTCGACACTCGTTATAACGACCACCCATTATAAACACCATTCCATTATAACGACCAGTGATAAAATCCCCAACTGTGTTTCCCTACGCACTCTATGTTATTTTACTTCCGGTATAACGACCGTCCAGTGTCGTCTAATCCCAATACAAAGTCCGAATTCAGCGGACACTCTTCCCGGTATTTTTCAAAAATTCCTTTATTTTCTACTTTAAAATATATTTTAGAAAAGTTTTTTTAATTGATAAAATTTTATTTTTAATACCAATGATAAAAAATAATTTGAATATTTAGTTGGAATCTCTTTAAAAATAGCCTATTTTTACGGAACTTCTGAACGTGCATGTGTACATTTTTTAATTATATCCACTATACCGACCTCTCGTTATAAAGACTTTTTGCTGTGGGACGCAGAGGGTCGTTATAACGAGCATCGAATGTATACCTTCATTTTGCATTTATAAATACCTTTCATTTATAAATATTTTGCATTTATATACCTTCATTTTGCATTTATAAATTGAAATTTATTGAAAAAATTATTAATACACTTCGCAAAAATTTGATAATGCATGCCATTAACGTGACGTCATAGTCACATGACAATCAATGACTATGCACGCTATCTAGCGTCTAACGCTGTGTCGGATTCAATGTCCATTTTCCTCCGGCAAGTTGCACAATAGATTCCAGGGCCAACTTAGGCCATGGCCTAGGACGCAACAGTCGGAGAGCGGAAATCTAAAAGAAATTATAATAAAATATTTACAAATTTCAGTATTATTTTGAAAACAGCATATAAAATACTGTTTTGCAAGCACATCCACACACATTAAATAAATTGGCGGCACTTTTACGTTGCCAATCTCTATAGTTACGGTGGTTGCACCGGGCAGGGGGAGAATTAAGTTCTTTGGTCTAGTGCGTAGTAATGTATAAATCCGGTTCTGATGGATTCCGAAAATAAACTTGGACGCATCTGACATTCAACCCAAGAGTATGACTTAACTACGTTGAACTGATATTGATAAACTTTGCTATGTCAAGAAGAAACTCATATATGACATATAATATAGGGCATATTATCATTGCGTATATGACCTAATTACTTATAGGAATTTTTAAGTTTACTTAATGGAGGAATTGCCAAGACGCAGAAACAATGTTTAAGAAATATTACCTTATACTTTCTACTGAAACTTTCTTCAAATTGCATTTTTCGTGAATTCTAGGTGTTTTAAAAGAAAAATAACCTAAAATTATCTTTTCTAATTATTATTAGAGTTAAAAGGAAATTATATTTTAAACTTGATTTGCAACCGTCTTTGATGATTCCCGCCGATTCATTTTAAAGGATATTCGATTATGTTTAAAGTTCTTTCTGGGCTTATTTTAGGTTAATTTATTTTTTAAATACTGATTATTAATTCATAATTACGAATATCTTTTATGAATCAATGAGTTTTCAGAAATATTCTGAATCATGAAGTTTTTCCAAATTAATATACAGCACACAGATATTATTGCTAATAAAAGCTGGAAAAGAGTGAAAACAAAACACATCGAATAGCCAGTGGTGGATTTTGACAATATGAGACCACCACAAGCGTTAAATTATTTTGAGGTCTCTCTTTGTGCTCAATTTCGTAAATTCGCCCTAGGTTTAGCATTGAGATGTACATCGAATAGATTTTAAGGCCTCTCAGCGTCTCGGGGCACAAGAAGAGAAATTTTAAAATTTTATATCCACAAATCTGTTTATAACAAACCATTTAATCCTATAGTTTCGAAGTCCAAAAATAGTTTTTATATTGCTTAGGTTTCCTCCTTTGTGGTCTAGATTACAAAATTTCTGAAATTCTTCAAAATCCATTTCATGATTTCCTTTCTTTCCCTCGCCTCTCTTAAATCTTTTTCATTGATCTGTTTAGTTAAAAAAAATCTTTACAAATGAACTTGTCATAAATAAAAATGTTATCCAAATCGCCGTAACCCTCTCCGTTTAGTTTGCTGTTAAGCGCGTAGGGAAATAAAGTTCTTTAAATTAATTTATTGCTGGATTTTCTTATAGCGATTAAATTACATTATTTTTCAGGCAAACTAAACGCAAATTTCCATAAAGGCATTACGCACTCTTTCGCTTACTTACCATATTGTACCCCCGGGAAGGGCCACCAGGAGTTCTTGGATGAGAAGCCGCCTGCTAAGTAAGCGGGTTCTCCCTTCTCCTGGGGGTACAATAATGGGGTTACTCCTTCCAGTGATAGTACGTACCTCCTTCGGGGGAGAGATCGGGAGTGGTCGGTGATGGCTACTAGGACTCCGGCCTCAGTACTCGAGCTATAGCAGCAAATGTCATTCATAAGTCTCTGGATGCCTAAGCAGGACAATGTTAAAACGTTTTACGATTACTTACCATATCGGTTTAATTGGAGTTGCTCTGGTTCCAAAGCTTGTTCTGAGGCCTCTTCCTGTATGACGTTTTGTTCCGGTTCACCTCTGAGAATGCATCCTTTGAGATGGATCAATTATACCCGTAAAATTAAAAGAGATTCGAATTTCTAGTCCGTGACATCGTAGGATGATGTTTCAGGCTTAATTCGACTGTCTTTATATTGTTTTTAAAAATTTACTCTCAATTATAACAAAGATAACGTGCGCGTAAAAAATGTATTTAATATCATCGCAATGCGAACGATTATGAATGCAGTAACTAAAACAATATGAAGTACTGTTGTAAAATGTACCTAAATATACTTTTTAAAAATGTAATAAAATTAGAGAAAAAAAAACTTTATGGAAATAGAAAGGGTAACACCGAAAAGCTAATTTTTTTTAAATTTTAAAGTGGTGTAAAAATGTGTTTTGCAGCAATATACTCCGAAGTTATTGAGCAAAAACATAAAAGTTTCGATTAATTTTTAATTAAAAATCTAGATAAAATTTTGAAAACCTTGCGAGACCTACTACCCTAAGAAGTGACAATGTGCCAAATTTTATAGCTCTTGGTCCAACGCTCTGTCTTGTAGAGGAATTTGAAATGATTTTTTCATCATTCATTTCAGATGTTTGCATCATGAAATTTACAGACAGTATCCAGCCTATAAGACAGTGCCCAGCTTATAAGACAGTGCCCAGCCTATAAGATAGTGCCCAGCCTATAAGATAGTGCCCAGCCTATAAGACAGTGCCCAGCCTAATGTTAAAAATTGTAAGTCCTACTTCGATTGCCTTTTTGTTTTAGATCTCAGGTTCAAGACATCACCACTACTAAATTTCAATTTGCATCTTTTCCCTCACAGGATCCTTCCACTTTTTTCTGTTGCCATTTTTATTACCTAATCCGGAGCTTTCATGGACGACCCCACCTTTCTCCCTCAACCCCTGGAAGCGGGGAGGGGAAGGGTCGATCTTGATTTGTCACGAATTTCCACTCTCTAATCGATGTGCTTCATCGAGAAGCTCCCGTTTATCTCTTCTTGCCGCTGCAGAGGTCGATTGCGATCTCTGGAATGTTAATTGACAAAAGAAGTCGACGTCGGAAGCACAACTCTCACCTGGGGGCCAGTAATCACCTGTCTAAGGTATAATGGGACCTCGGCTACTGGATGTACGCCCGAACACACGCAGAAATGAGAAAAAAAGAACATCGCCCAAATTGGACTGAGGTTGGTGGCTGGGATGGTATCGGACACAAGCCATTGTCAATTTCTAGATAAGGCGTTATAGCCGCAGAAAGTTGAATGAATTATTAAAGGTTTTGTTGTTCAGGATGGCAGACAATGATTATTTGTCTGATTGATTATTGGATCGGACAGGAATTCAAATCATATTTTTTGTGGACTCCAATGGTACAGCCAAACGCGATAAGAGCGATGTTGATTCTAATAGTCCTTTCTTTCCGAAGTGATTTTAGCTAAAATTTTCATGCATTTAAATATTTGAGTTAGCGCAGAAAATTGCCGAACACACTTAGAAACAAGATTGCAAGCGGATGAATGAAAAAATATATTGTCCAAGCTGTACGACTAGGATGGTATCGAACACAACCTAGTTTTATTTCTAGATAATGCGTTGTAGAAACAGTCATTATATAAGATGGCATTAAAGATTTTGTTGTTCGGAATAGCAGAGAATGATAATTTTTCTGATTAATTATTAGATTGGATAGAAATTCAATTAATATTTTTGAGGAGTATACAATGGTATAGCTTAACGCTACTAGCGAAGTCGATCCTTATAATCTTTTCGTTCCAGAGTGACTTTAGCTAAAATTTTGGCTTATTTCGACATCTGAATTTTATCAAAAACTAAAGAATATTCGCAGAAATAAGATTGCAAGTAGATGAATGAAAAAAACAACAAAAGCATCCAAGTTGGACTGAGGTTAGTGGCCAAAAAGGTATTGAACATAAATCATTCTCAATTTCTAGATGAGGCTTAATGACCGTAATAGGTGGAGAAATTTTGTTGCTCGGGATGGCAAGCAATGGCATTTCAGAGATTGTTGGATAGAACCAGAAGCGACCCGAAGTCATTTTACCGAACGGGCAAGGTAACGATATGACCAGAGGCGGCCCGAGGGCCGGGCAAATGCCCGTGGCGCCAAAATCAGAGATGGCGCCAAGAGTCGAATATTTTTAGAATTTGATGAATATATTTTTTTAGTTTCAATAAAACCACTATATAATCTTAATAATAGCTGAATTTAAAAATTCTCACCATAACATTATCAATTCATATTTGCAGGTAAAGCATGCATATTTCTAAATAAAAGTTTTTTTGACATTTAGAATACAGACATTATAGAATTTTAAAAATACACGATTGGGGGGCGCCATAATGTCGCTTTGCCGCTTTGGTAAAGTTACCTCTGGCCGCTCCTGGATATGACGATTATAATGTCTGTAATTCTATTATAATGCCTGTAAAAATAATGTCCTTACTCTAAATGTCAAAAAAACTTTCACTTAGAAATATGCTTGTTCTACCTGCAAATATGACTTAAAAATATTATGGTGAGAATTTTTAAACTTCAGATGTGTTTGAGATTATATAGTTCCAATTAAGATGTCTTATTATCATAGAAATTTCTGTTCTTTGGTGTAGTGTACAAATGTCTGCTCTTTACGGTGGCTGAATCTATGCTGAATTGCAGTATTTTCTGTTTGAATATGTCATCTTTCTCAGTTTCCCATCTTTAAGTTCTGCTTTTTAGGTATTTCCCCCCCCCCTCCAAAAAAATTTAAGAAGTTTCTTTTAAACATCCATTCCATCAAAAACTCACTAGCTATTAGTCACAAATTTCTATTTCTGTACCAACTTTAGTAACTTATTACTTTGAATGAACATTGCGTCATTTGCATGAGCCATAGGAAGGATTATATATTTTTTTAATTTGGATATATGAAGTTTAAAGTCTTAAAATCAATGAACGTATAAATTAAAATCAATAAACTTATGTTAATGCTAACATATTTCACTGATCAATCACGAAGGCATTCGCCGATTTGCAATATTTGTTTCTCACAACACAGACTCGATATAGCTCGAAACTCATTTCCTTTATTTGCATTAGTTTCGCCTACCATAGTTACGATATCATCATTCAATTGTGAAAGGTGAATATGTGTTAAGATTCTAAAGGGAAAGTACTTCAAAGTGACAATGAAGAAGAAATAATCGCTAATTTCAATAGGATTGATCGATAGAAAAGGACATTAAATGAAGTTCATTGTGTTTCAAATATTTGTAGCGACTAATTAAAATCTATGAATTATGCAAATTGTTATAGTTGAAGGAGAAGATGATTATTGTATTTAGCTGTTTAATATTTTTTTATTTGAAGTTTAACACTTTCTGTCTAGATTACAAAATCATGATTCTAAGTTGCTATTCTTTATTCTAATTATTGTCTTAGCTAGGTAAAGACATGTTCACCTAAAAATTTATTCAATTAAAAAATTTTCTCCGTGTATTTTCAACATTTCGCAACAGTATAATCAATTTTAATATTGGGTTTCTTTTCCACCACACCAAGACTATCGCTTCTCTGTTATAAGCCAACGAAAAAATCCAATATCATAAATCTTAAGGCAAAGATTTGGTAAATTATGACAACTTATCACGAATATCCATCACATTTTATTGATAAATAAGCTTTTCCTGCTTCATTTCTTTTTGATTGAGATAAGAATAGTTTGTGTCTTCTAAATTTAAGAAAAGAGGAGTATTTAATCATTATTTTTCATCCACTGAAGAATTTTAATAACTCCCATCTCATCCATTATTAGTTGAATTTTTCTTTTCAGTAGTTGATGAAGTGCTTTTCAAAAGTTTATGATCCGTAACATTCAGCGATCAGAACGTCTCCATAAATGTTATAAATCTTAAAGAAAGAATATTAATGATATGGTCTTTAAGAAATAATAGATGTTAAAGAAATAAAATCCTTTTTTAGCTATAATTTTGTTTAAAGTATCTCAGAGTCAAGAGAGTTTTGGTAGAGTGTGTTAAACTTACGGCTTTGTAAGGAATAATTTTAAAAATAATTCATAGAAGGCTATTTTATTTTATTTTAACCATGTTATTAAAACATTTGCTACCATTTTGACAAAATTATCGTCGAATACAACGGCTGGAGCAGTCAAATGACCCTTAAAATAATTACCAAACGAAATTTCAAGAGAAAATGTGAGTTGTTAAAAAGAAAAATTCAAACGATTAGCATATTACTTCCAATACTTTTAAACTTTATTTTTTTTTAAATGTTAGTTGATAGAATTCATTCTTCATATTACCTCAGATGAACAAAATAAGCCATGTTATTCAAAACATTTTCCAACGGAATGATAAATTATTCTGTTGAAAATTTTAATAAAATATACAATCGAAGATAATTGCTAAAGTAGTCAAAAGGTTTTTAAAATAATTATTCAATCAAATTTCAGGAGAAAATATGAGATTCTAAAAAAGAGAAATAAAATTATTTGGATGTATATTTCTAAATACTTCTTCCAATGCTTCTAAATTCTATTTTAGAAAATTATTAATCCGTAGATTTCCCAGATTCTTATTATCAGAGCAAAATTCTTGCTTTTCTTCTAATGGTTACTATTCTTTAATTCTTTTTATCAGCATATTTTAATCTAGTTGACAGTTATAATTAATAATCTTACCCTTGACAGAAAATTTTGTCCGTTTTAGAACTTCTATGGCGAGTGGGCTTTGAAAAAGTTCGTCATTCAGGTTCTCATTCATTCCTTCCATTTTGAATATTTTTCCTTTACTTTCTAAATTCTATTTTATGTGTTTTAAATATTAATCGTTTTAATTTTTTGTTGATGCAATCACTTAATGCTGCTGCGTTGAGCGCGCAAAAAGGTGTATTGTTATCGTTATTGTTTAAATCTTCTGTTTCTTATTTATACTTTTTTCTTTTTTAACTATTTGTTTTGTTTTTCTATTATTTAATCTAGTTGACATTCTATTGGACGTAAAATTCGCTGAACAATTTTGAGGTTGGAATCAGCAGCATATTTTGCATGAGGAATAAGAAAGTGAAGTTGGTGCTGGGCCAGCGTGCAACTAGATGTTAGATGGCGCGGACAGTTAAGTCACGTGACTTGGCTCCGTTAGTCACTTTCGCTTATGCAATGAATAGGACAGTTGCTAGGCTACTAAAATAACGCAGCTTAAATGTCTACCAGAAAGTGAAGTTTAAAAATACTTGGTTAAGGAAACTATGAACATCAAATTATGCATAAAAGATTCAACTGAAATTAAACACAATCAGTATTCCCGGTGAACAAGCTGGTCACCAAAGTCAGCTAGTTTATAATATTCAAAGATTAGTCTCAGTTTCTGATTGACAGGTCCGCGCCCCCTCCTCTTTCCTCCAAAAGAAATTTAGAGAATCCCAGATTCAAATTCAGACAGGAATTCATTCCTAAAAAGTTATCATTTTAGCCTTCTGTTGACACTATACAGGGCACGATATATTACCTAGTCATTAATATTAATTACTAGCAGTACGCGCATGGCGTTGCCCGTGGAATCATCACTTCAACAAAATGAAGAAGAAAAAAACACCCACAATGACATGAAAAAGTTCTGAGAACAAAACAAAAGATACATATTATTGATTTTCCAGCTTATTTTTCTTCGCGATAATGACATTTCAACGCGAACGGCGTTGCCCGTGGAATCAGGACTTCAACAAAATGAAAAAGAAGAAGAAAAAAAAAAGCCCACAATGACTTGAAAAATTTATGAAAACAAAACAAAAGATACATATTATTGATTTTCCAGCTTATTTTTCTTTGCGATAAAGACATTTCAACTGTAGAAAAGCAATACAGAGTACGTTAATCCGAAACAATATCAAAAAGTTGCAACGTGAAATTGATTATTATACAGCAAGCAAAATATAAAATCGAATCCGAAAATAATAATCGAAGTCATTCAATTGAAGGTTATGACGTCACCCTTCCCCGTCAGCCAATGAAATTGCCCGCAACGTTCCGGAGAGGTTTCGCGGGAGAAAGCCACGCTACAGGAAAAAATACCTTTCAACTGGCCAGGAAAAAATTAATTTAAAGAAAACGGGAAAAGATATTTTAACCGTTCTTGTTTTAAATCCGACAGAACCGTTGCAGTTATAAGCTGAAAAAAATTGAAAATAATAGTGTTATTAGAACGTTGGATGGAGCAAATTTAAACACGAAAATAAAATTTCAATGGCAAAAGTGACTATTTTTTAAAAAATTCTCAAAATTCAGCAAATTACGTTAAAAATTAAAAACTAACTTCATTAGAACGGAAATCGTGTGCTCTTTTCGATGGTGTGTCTATTTTTATCGTATAATTATTCAAAACCATTCTATTTAGAAATTAGTACGGAAAATCAACCAAAGCAACACAAAACATTAAATAAAAAATTTTCTAGATTAAATTTTAAAATTCCGGCTTCGAGGTGCATTCAGTCACCATTACGACTACCTGTGTGCCAAAGTTCATGGCTGTAAGTGCGATAGATTCGTCTGGACATCGCACACACGCTTACATTGCCTTTTATAAGTATAGAAACCAGTTATAAGATTAATAAGAAAAATAAGTTTCGGTACAGTTAAGCACCGTTTACGCATTTCTCATTTATAGGTCGCTTACATTTATAAATCGTTTCATCACAGTTCCGATTCATTCCTATCCATTGTAATGATGTTAAAATATTTCGTTTATATGACGCAAAGCTTCGGTTTTACGTCGTTTTCCCCATTTCTAAAATGTGAAAAATTCCCCCTTTCTAATATGTGAACTGTGATATCACGACTTCAGAATTATTCACATTAGATGAATTAACAGTCAACAAATTGTCTGACGCTAAGTTAAATGATGATGAAGAAGAATGTAAAGAATTTATTCCACCTTTCTTTCAAGACACAATGGACTTGGAAACACTTGAAACTCTTTTTTTTATAAATTAAGTAAAAAAATACGTTTTCAAAAACAATACACAATCAGCACATCAGACGACGATTAAAGTTTTTTTAATTAAATGCCTTCCTGCATGCACATAAACCGTATAAAATAAAAAATGTATAATTAGTACTCAAGATATGTAATAAAGGCACGATTTTTTTCACTTTTATGATAAATGTTCAATTTAAAAGTTTCATTATTGGTTTCAATACTGTTTAGGAATATACTGTTCAGCAACGGATTCCGAGGCCACCAGTTTTGGACGATTTTACACCAGAAAGGGGTGTCAGGCAATGAGTCATGTGAGCGTATTTCCGGAGTTTTTTGTTAGATCACGCTCAGTAAAATGTAAGCATCACCCTTCCATTCTTCACTTTCCCTCTATTTTGATGAAAATAACTGCACCCGGCGCATGCGCAAAAGCGCGGTGGGTTTCGGAATCCGTTGTTACACAATATTAAATTTGTAATAATCAAAGTTGTTTAGTATAATTTCGATTATGCGTCTTTTCATTTATACGTCGTTTTACGTCAGACCCTTGAAAAACTCATAAACGGTGCTTTACTGTATTTTGAAATCCATCATATTTTTTGAATACCACAGTTCAAGATATGATTGTTCATTTTTTTCCTTTAAGAAGTATTTCTGGTAGTTTTTGTTAGAACAGCTAGAATAATAACTTAATTCTACGCAAACTCCATAAAAAAACGCGAGTGAACTTCATACTTCTAAGTATCCTATCAAATTACGAATATGCCTGAATGTAATTGACTGCAACTAGTTACAAATCTCGCACAACTCAATTTACTTCAGTCAGCCCAAAATTATATCTGCTTTTCTTCCAAGCGGAAATAATAATAAGGACAAAGTCAAAAATAAAACAAAGCAACAACAACTCGAAAAAAAAAACGCATCGCAGTCTCTTCTAAATAAATCCAGGAAGCGAATAAAAGAACAACAGAGGATTTCCGGAAAAGATTCATAACAAAAAACGAAAAGCTGAAGAAGAAGAAGAAACAAATTTAATAGTATTTCACTGCGACGTATGGCGTTTTATGTCGGCAGATTCTTACAAAACGATGAGTTAGAATACCATCTGCTGCAGTAGCATGCATGTGTCGGGAGTTTTCGCATTTCTTCTTCCTAGTATTCGGCCAACTTTTTTTATTATTATCATTCGGTCTCTCATAAAAAATAATAGAAGTCTCCATTTCAATTTCACTCTCGACTGCTCACGGCCGACCCATCTGGCTTTTACGCGCGAAATAAAATCAAAGAGCATATGTGATGTCACTGACTGACGTCACTTTGGGTTGGAAAATCTTTTGCGGAAACTTATCGTCAGACGATAATAAAAGGGAAAAGAATAGGTGAAATTAGATAAGTTTTTTTGTTTAATGCGTGTTTCTTTTAATAAAATTTCCTATCTTTTTCATGGTTTGTACTAAAACTGAGCACTGAGATCATATTTGAAGAACGCTGTTTACATTTTGTGTTTTATATTTATTCAAAGTAGTTTTTAAGCTCATAAAAAGCAGTATTGTATTAGAAGTTTCTCAAGAGATTTAATAAACTCGCACGCCAAAAAAAAAAGGCCTTTCACCTTTCATGTGTAAAATTCTAACATTCGATGTAAAATTTTAAATAGTATTTAACGATTTGTATTTACTTTAAATAATTAATTCATAACATTTGAAAGAAAGTAAAAATCAAATAATTTCCATTGAGCCAAAAGTGTTTCTTTCGCTTGAATGTTGCAGATAAATTCTTAGAAATAATGCCATGAAAAAGGATTTAGAAGATCTTTAGAAAAAATAAACAAGTTCACTACCAGATTTATCTGCATTCTTCGCGGCTCGCCTGAGCTGCAATAAAAGAGAAGTTTGAGCTTAAGATTCAAAATTTTTAATGAGCAGTAATGGATTTCAAACACAATTTTGAGCTAAAAAATCACCAGTTTGAACGGCTTTTTTTGGTTATCCTTGTGTGTTAAGGTTCCGTAGAACGATGGTCGTATTTCCACTCAAGTTGGAATTGTAGAATGTGATTAGCAAATGATTTATACATATATTTACATCATATCTTCATATTCCGAATGTTTCTATGATATGTAGAAAAGTTATTAAAATGCTATTGGGTGCTCTAGATCTCTGATTTACAAGTTCCAACAGTGTTCCTAATATTTTTCATTTGGCGTTTGCTGTAAAAAAAGCCTTTGAAGAGACTCCGAGTAAATTTATATCCATCTACATTAAAAGATTTTACACCATGAGACCAGTACCGAACACAGGATTTGAGTTAGGGGGGACTGAGGTCATAAAAATTTTGTACCGTCGTGACGAACGCCAAACCTCATGGCTGATGTAAACCAAAACACTTTAACTTTACAGACTTTACTCCCCTGACAATAAGAATCATAAAGAACAATACAATACTTTCGATAATTTAATAAAAAATTCAATGAAATAACTAGCCAAAAAATGTATTTGACCGCGTCAACGCTACAAATACAAGTGGAATGATTAGAAATGTAGGAAAAATTTCGAGCCTGTCAAGCCAAAAAGCAATGTTGTCACGTTTTTATTATTTTTTAAAAAAAGGGAAATTTAGAACAAACAGTTATAATGATTTTAAATAAAATTAAGAATTATGGCTTAGATCTGGGGGCTGCAGCCCCATAGCCCCCCCCCCCCCCGGATTCGCCACTGCATGAGACAATATGCCAAATTTGCTCACATTTAATTGAAAATGCAGATTTCTGTACAAAAATATACTTTCTGTGGATGCTCTAACACCTAAACATACCCTCAATATTTCGATGAGAGCAGAAAATCGTGACCACCAATATCCGCATAGAGCTCCAAAATCTGAAAGGCCAGAAGAATCAAGTATTCTGTTGTCGCTACTTACATCACCTCTAGAGCGAACAAAAACATAAAAACAAAATATGGAGACACCGCAAGAAAACACATTTTATCTCTTCAGTTTCTCCGCGTTGTCTCTCCCTTTCATCAGCATTGTTTTCTGAAGTTTCCCGTTTTATTTTCTACCAGCGTTGACGCATCTTACCACAATAATCGTAAATCGCATTGCCTGAAGTTGTTTTGAACTATACTGTCACTGCCATTAAGGCCGTGGACAGCAAACTGACGGGGCGATAACATCTCCCCTACTTTTATCCACCCCTGACCCACAGCCCAGTATACTAGGGCTGTCTTGGAAAGTGGGTGGCCCTTCTCTGCCCTTCCAACTCAATTTATCATACATCAGTTGGTGAAGAGCTTCTTCAGTGTCGTCGGTTTACAGCCCTGAAAATCTCGTTTACTGGGAAAACAGTAGCTTATGTTGTTGATAGTCCTTATCTCAACTTCTCATCATCCGGAGGAATGGAAGATTGAGATAGAGTACCGTAGGATTTTCTTCTAGATTTAAGGGTTCACATTGTGTTGTCTCTTCTTTAAAGTAGATGATGCGAGGAAACAAGTAAGTAAATAAATAAGTTGGGGAATCAACATCGGTATTGTTCTTGGCAAGTAAATGCACTGACCTGGTTATAAAAGAGGATTTGTCAGAGTTACAGTTAGACGAGAAAAGAAAGGAAAATGTATAAATAAAGGGATGATTGAGAATATTTTTCGGCAAAACTTAGTCCATATAGATGGGGTTACCATAATTTTTTCAGTTGAAATTCGGACAAGCCGGGGAGGGGAGGGGGTCAAAGTATACTTTAGAATTCTAAAAGTTTCCTACTAACGACGCTCTTTCATAATACTAGCATAGAGTTTTAAGAAATGAGAAAAACATTTTAGGCTTCAGAATTCAAAAAAGATAAAAATTTTATTAATGTTTGAAAATTCAAAATTATAATAATGAAAAATAGAATTAAAATAAAACTGCCAAAACTTTTAATTTTCAGTTTGAACTGGGGTCTGAATAAGAAGGCTCATCCATTTTCTCATCAACAATGGATGTAAACAATGAATTTTCGTTCATTGGCGGAATGATGTCATCTTTTTCGAATACCTCAGATCTTCTCAATTGCAACCAAATTTCTCTCTCTCCTCATTCATCGACGGAAATCCGGACGCTAGTATGGGCATAAGCTTGAAATCTCGACTGTCCGGACGTATGGTAACAATACATATAAATGATTCCGAGCAAGGAAACTGGGACTATTTAATCAATATTTCCCTACTCTGGGTTACTATTTTAGATTAACTTATAGAATAAACGACATCATATCTGTCATAGTTCTATTCTCGATTGATCTGGTATATCTTGCCAAGTTCATGTTAAGGATCATAGTAAAAGGAAAGAGGTATCTTCTATTGGTCAAACCGACCTTGGAACATACAATGGTCACTCGAGATGAAAGATCATATTGGTGCCACGCCAAGTAAGCAAAAATCAACATTGGTATTATTCTTGGCAAGTAAATGGACTGACCTGGTTATAAAACAGGATTTGTCAGTCACGAAATTACAGTTAGACGAGAAAGGTAAGGAAAGTGTATAAATAATAGAATGACTCTGAGGATATTTTTCGATAACACTTTGTGCATATGGATGATCTTCGGCAAGGAAACGGCGAATATATAATTGATTTATCCCAATCGATAAATCCCAATCACGAGCTATTGTTTAGATTAATTCATAGAATAACCTGCATCATATCGATTGTTGTGGTGATTCTATCTCCCTTGGTCAAGTGTATCTTGCCAAATTCATGTTAGCGATCATGATCGGGGGGGGGGGCATCTTCCACTGGTCAAAGCGACCTTGGAGCATCTAGTGATCACCTGAGATAGAAGATCAAATAGATATCATGCCAAATCCGTGAATCCATCGCAGTAATTATTGCGGTTTCATGGCTTTAGGGTGAAACTGACGATACGAGTTTTGGCTTTGATTAACGCACGTGATAAACTATAATTATTCTCCTTCCTAAAACTTTCAGAATTCTAAAAATAGTCGAAATACTCGAGTGAAAACATATTAATAATTCGTAGCATGATTGATTATATGAGTTTTAGAAGTTTACATTATAGGTGGTGCTTGTTTTAGAGATGAATTAATTAAAATTCATGCCAACAAAGAAAACGTGCAGCTTCTGTTGGTCATGAGTGCTGGAGTATCACAAGAACAATAACCATCTAAATTCGGAATCAATAATCAGTTGGAAAAGATGCATCTTAAGGAATACTGGTAACAATACTAGAGCGCCGCGGTTCTTGGTGATGTGTCGAAATAAAGTAGGCCGCATTTGCGCTATACCTGAAGTAGATAGGATCACTGTTCTAAATTCGCAATCAATATTAGTTGGAAAAGATGCATCTTAAGGAATACTGGTAACAATATTAGAGCGCCGCATTTCTTGGTGATGTGTCGAAATAAAGTAGGCCGCATTTGTGCTATACCTGAAGTGGATAGGATCACTGTCATGCAGCCAACCTTACTAAAGCGCCGAAAGTTTTACTATTTTACCCACTGATTTAATTCTTTTTGAACTGACATCAATCAAACTAACTCCTATTTAACAAACAAGCAATATGAAGTATTAAATGACACATCTGATAGGTGGCTTTAAGTTTTAATTTGTTATTTAAAATACTTCCTATAAGCCTGAATATTTTTTATTTGTTCTGTATTCGAGTTTTTAATACACAAAGTGCACATTCAGTGTTCAGAATTATCAGTGAATACAATATTAGAGCGCCGCGTTTCTTGGTGATGTGTCGAAATAAAGTGGGCCGCATTTGCGCTATACCTGAAGTGGATAGGATCACTGTCATGCAGCCAACCTTACTAAAGCGCCGAAAGTTTTACTATTTTAGCCACTTATTTAATTCTTTTTGAACTGACATCAATCAAACTAACTCCTAATTAAAAAACAAGCGATATGAAGTATTAATTGACACGCCTGATAGGTGGTTTTAAGTTTTAATTTGTTATTTAAAATCCTTTCTATAAGCCTAAATATTTTTATTTGTTCTATATTCGAGTTTTTAATACACAAAGTGCACATTCAATGTTCAGAATATGTATTTGTAGTAGAAATTTAAAACGGCGTATATTTAACTATTATAAAACACGAACATAATTCAAAATTCTCCGGTTACATAAATGAATACATAACGCAATCAAATCCACTTTGAAATATTACACGAAATAAGTGAAATACAAAAAGAGATCAGCTTCCAGAAGCTTTAACTTGATTTATCTGTTTTCCCTTAGTACGTTAATCTTGCATATACGTTAAGCAGCCGACCAAAGCGATTAACCTCAAAATCTCACATCAGTCTCCTCCACGTATGAAATGTATCGAAATAAATAGGAGACGGCAAAAGATCACATGGATTAGAGTTTAACCCATATTCATCATCATCCGATGGATCTGCATCTGGGAAAGGATACGGGGAAGTAAAAACTGGCTTTATGCGCATGATCGAGGGGATCCATTGAAATCAGAATACCGGTGTCTTGACAAGCATTTTATAAAATTCTTTTTTACATAATTTCTAAAACAGAAACCTCACATTTTACGTTAAAAACACCTTTATATGACTTTATCAAATACAGACCATCTTTAGATGAATCCATTTGATAATTTTCACTACGAATTGCTTAAAACGCGAAGTTACTTTCATAACACTACTTTGTTGATGGTTCTATTGTCTTTTCTTTATTTTTCCTTGAAATCAATATGTCAGACAAATCGATTTTTAAAAAAATCAGATATATGAAATCTCGTACAGGTCAAGAGGAATCAAGTAAATTTGAATCGAAAAAATGTGATATTACTTCGATACAAAAAAAATAAATTGAAAGAAAATTGCTTTTCCGTGATATATATTTTCCTTAGTCCAAAAGGATATTTTCCAAATATCCTTTCTTCATTGTGAAATATATTTTTGTTGTATTTATTATATAGTCAAAAAATAGTATTACATGACTGGGGATAAATATCTTGGTTTCAACAATCCCCGTAACTAAAGAAAAAAATCGACTAAAATTTTTCTTATTTATAATTACTCATTTATTTTATTAATTTGATGTATTTATAATTACTCCAAGACTAAATCGTTGCTTTATGGCATTAAGCATTGCCACTAATCTTATTTTTAAACCAAATTAGACAAACTAAGAACCAATAGAAAAAGGAAATGATTTCTTTCTGTAATAGCATTATAAAAAAACAATTTGATGCAACATTTGCAGTCGCAATTAATGCTATGAAGGCAAAATACTGTCCAAGATTATACTGTTTCGGAACATAATAAAAATTATTAGGCAGAAATTTATCAGAATTAAAGAATGTATTGAACAACTGTTGATAATAAACAAGTTGGGGAATTATGTGATCTTCAAATAACGCAAGTTTTTTTGTTGTTCTTCAGATTGTAACTTTATGCAGTGTGCATGTTATTTTTATTAGTGTTAATTTGATTACACGCATATCGAATATTTTCTTTAACAAGATATTGTTCCATCGTAATTGGATTCTGCTAAAAGAATGCTTCATTCAATATCAAAATTAATGAGGACTAGTTTCGCATGGAAAGCCTATGAAAAATATTTATCTCTATTACTGAGGAAAAGCAGTTCTCTCTCATCAAGTTTTTTAAAAAGTCGGTTCCTCTAAATTTCAGATGCTTCAGCATAACCAAATGGGTCGGAACTTGGGAAAAAAATGATAAAAATTTAGCGACAATTAAGCTCAAGGTAGAATTAGCTAAAAAATATGGCAAAGTTTTATTTGAAAAATCATCTTTAATTTAATGTAGACGGTATAATTTTAACAACTGAGATACCTGTTGTCAAAGATAAAATGTATATTTTTCACAGTGTAATTGGCATTGGTAGCCAACGTGCTGATGTAATCTGTATATTTTTACGACTTATGTACGTATTATTAACCAACTGAGTGATTTTTACCCATTAAATTCAAGGATTTTTAAAATTTTATTCAAAGCTTTCGAAAAAAATCGAGTAGTATTTGAAAAAGACTTCGAATATACTTGCATCACAACGTGACAAACGCAAAACATTCTTTCTAATACAATTACTAGGACGACTGTTTACAATCCACACGAAACTTTATTTACAAGCCACTTGACTTACGTCTACTCCTCAGCTGTTACTGCCCGAAACTTTCCCGCAGAAAACGGTAAAAAACAGAAATAAAAGTCAGTTTTTCACGAATTTCTCCCAAATCTTTCTTCCCTATGTGAAATAAAAGCCGGACATATATCATAACAGGACACGACACGGCTTCAGCTATGGGATTTCACTTTGAATACATCATCAAAATCCCTGAGAGGGGGGACAATTTATTTCGGTGGGATGGTAGGTTTCTTTTTTCCGAAAATCTGTTTTGACAAAGATAAACTCCCAATCCAGTATCAGGGGAAATAAAGGTATGTGATACTTTATTATGAGATGTGAGAAACGGAAAGTCAGAGCTATGTATCATGACTGGAAGAGATAGGTCCTGTCGTTTCGTAATCTTATAGGGTGTTCTTTCAAGCATTCCTGCGACATTCCGACTTATTTTTTGACTTTTGACCTTCGGGATGCAACGGAAAATGTGACTTCTTCAGTCTATAGGACATTCTGGATTCATAAGATGTAAGGACAATTTATACGCTAAAAAAGGAGATTTTTTAAATATGTGCTTTCTACTGAAAATTATCATTTATGTAAACAATAGATCATAATACTCTCATAAAAAAAATTTAAAATTTGCTTTGCAATTGATAAGAGCCCTGGACGTCCTTAACTATTTGTCTCAAAAATCGCATCTTTCGACACTAAAAAGTATGTGACCCCTTAAAAAAAGGAATTTCTGTTGAAACACAGAAAAATCAGAAACAGAATTTCCTTGAAAAACGGAAAAATCAAAAACGGAATTTCTGTGAAAAAGCAGAATTCGGAAACGGAAAAATCAAAAACGGAATTTCTGTGAAAAAACAGAATTCGGAAACGGAAAATCCAAAAACGGAATTTCTGTGAAAAAACTGAGAATTCGAAAACGGACAAACCAAAAACGAAAGTTTCAGTAGAAAAACGGAGAAATGCTTTACGAAACGGAATATTGCCGACAACACTGCTGCCGGTACTTTTTCCGTGATTTGACGGATATTTTTTTTACAGTGTATGCTATGAATTAGTCAAGCCAGTAGCTCTCAACTTTAAACGTAGAATATGTTTTATAGGCATTCTGATTTTAAAACGAGAAATGTAGGCAAACACCGTTCGTTTCAAAAACTCCGAAACTAGCACTTTTGGATGATTTTACTACGGAAAGGGAGTAAGATGAGCGCTTTCCCAGAGTTCTTGGTTAGATCATGACCTTCGTCGGATTACGCTTTTTTTTTTTTAGTTAGTCTTTAGATCTCTCAAGAAATGGAAATGAAATGTTTTTATATACTTCTAAGTAAAATGTGAACATTCTGCCCTCCATTTTTCACTTCACCTCTACTTTAGTGAAATCAATCAATAAATAAAAATGAAATGTTTTTATATAGTTCTAAGTAAAATGTGAAGGTTTCGCCGTCCA
>BGPR01000003.1:660024-685169 GCA_013235015.1 Araneus ventricosus | reverse complement strand
TTTTCATTTCCTCTATTTTAGTGAAATCAATCAATAAATGAAAATGAAATGTTTTTATACGCTTCTAAGTAAAATGTGAACATTCCGCCCTCTATTTTTCACTTCACCTCTATTTTAGTGAAATCAACTCCGCCAGCGCATGCTCAAAAACGCGGAGGGTTTCCGTATCTGAGAATTATCAGTAGGATTGCGGATCGTTATGTTTTGAAGCGTCTTGAGATGATAATTTGTATAGCCACACATAAGACGCAACATACAAATTCGTATATACATACTTTTTAGTATGGTGCTCGTTAGTACGTTGCTTTACACTGTCGCGTATTCGTTCCTATTAATTTTCACTGTTAAAAACTGCTTGTAATGCCTCAGGTATTCGGTAGTGCCAGCACATTGTTCGTTCCTTCCTTTCCGCATAATAGAGAGAAATGGAAAATTTTAATATCATTGATTTACAGATGATAAATTTTAGTATTCCCTTTTTGTATTTTAATAAATTAGGTATTTTTCCAAATGCTTCCATACGCATTAAAAAATGTTGTATTTGTTGTTTAATATAATTTACTGAAGAACAATGCAAATAATAAAATTCACTATAATTCGAATATCATTTGACCACTTTAACCCCTTCGGACCTGGTCCCCGGTATAACGGACATTAACTTTGAACTGCTCCTATTAATTCAATAATTGATGAAACTACATTCTGTTTTTTCATTTGATTCTCCACTTTCTTATAATTATAATACCAGCAAAAGTTTTTCGTTTCGTGGATGGAATCATTTCATTTATTGAGTTTTTCTACAACCCCAGAAAATCTTCGTTCTTCGCAAAATAGAGTTCGATGGTGAATTTTGCATTCCAAGCAATTTCTTGCATTTAATCCTTTTTTCACCATTTAAAATACTTGTGCAATATTTTATTATCCGTTGGCAACCATTTTATGTTAAAATTTGTATGATTTTGTGTCTTTTTTTCCAAGTGAAATATCCGGTATTGTCCGGATGCCGGACATAGGATAACTTTTTTAATTTTTCACCTACAAGCTTGAAATTTTATTTCTGAGATACCCTTTTCAGTAGTACACAGAACACCAAAGGAAAGAATTCTCACTTCATTATTTTTTAATTCCGACTAAGGTGAGATTTTGTGTTCTAATATTTTAGTTTCGGCATTGTTCTATGAAAACTAAAATATATAAAAAGGAGCAAATCTCCATTTTTGGTATACATTTAACAAATTTCTGACTGATAATTTTATAATAACAACAGGTATAAAAATAAATTTTCATTTGCCATTGACTGTAAATGACCAAAGCCGATCAAATTCTTACTAGAAAAATTCCCATTCATAAATTCAGTGAAGCAAACTGATGACTCAATTTCAGTTATTAATGCCAGACTAATCAAATTGCGATTAGAGAACTTGTAATTCATAAATTAAGTATAACTAAAATTCATGACTCATTTTCACTCACTAATAACCAAATAGTTTCAAGTCGCACACACAAGTTTCACTTCTGTGCCAACATTCCTGCTCTTCCTAGGTGTGGCAAAATAATCAAAGCTAAAACCCAAACGAAACCATTCAAAAAATATAGGAGAAAACGAAACTATAAAATAATACATCTTTCACTGACTACTTCTTCCGCAAATTCCACCACCATAGACCTACATAGAACCCAGCCTTCTTCTGGACAGAAAATTATTGTTTTTCTATTCACCCAGTAATAGAATATGAAATAAAAAAAGACCATCATGAGAAAATCATTCATAACTGACCACGATAGGAAGAACGAGAAAATACAGCACAAAAAATAGTCCTCTTAGCACAGATCCGACGTCAGGACAGAAGCAACAACGGGACTGGAAAGAACTACTAATCGATAAATGACTCATCAAACCTATTCAATAACTTAAAATAATGACTCAGTTTCACTTATTAATATCAATTACTAATACCAAACCAATCTAATGGGGAACCAGGAAAATGGTCATTCATTAATTCAGTACTCAATGGCTGGAAAAGTAAAACGAGTTACTAATCTCATAAATTCGGTAACTCAAACAGAGAACTCAGTTTCACTCATTAAATATCCATCACTAATCAATACCAAAAAGTAATGGAAAACCAATCAAATTCTTATTCGAAAAATGGCCCATCATAAATTCAGTAACTGAAATTCATGACTCATTTTCACTCACTAATCACCGAATAATTTCAAGTCGCACGCACAACTTTTACTTTGGCGCCAACATTCCTACTCTTTCCAGGTGTGACAACCATAGCTAAAAACAGAAACGAACCATTCTAAAAATATAAAAGAAGACAAAACTAGAAAATTATACATTTTTCACGGGCTACTTCTTCCACAAATTCCGCTACCATAGACCTACATAGAACCCAGCCTTCTTCTGGACAGAAAATTACTGTTTTTCCACCCATCCAGTAATAGAAAGAGAGATAAAAAAAACCCTACCATCATCAGAAAATTATTCATAACTGTCCACGAGAGCAAAAACAAGAAAATGCATCGCAAAAAGTAGTCCTCGTAGCACGGGTCCGATGTCAGGACAGAAGCAACAACGGGACTGGAAAGAACTACTAATCGAAAAATGACTACCTTTCTGCCCCACCATAATTTGCGGTCACCAGTTCCAGAGAGAGGTTCTTCTGGGACAATTTGTCTGAAAATGAGAGCGGACTATGTAATCAAGAACAATAGAGAACAAGGGCAAATCACTACTGTTAACTAACTGTCTCCTTTCAGAGGATCACAGTGTTCAAGTTGCCCCAGCCTTACGTAGAATGTCGTTTTGGAGGAGAGGGGCATGGAATGGGGTTGCCTAAATGACAAGCGGTTTTTCTTTGACCTCAGACGAGACAACTCCGTGGGAACGAACTGTGTCCCCGCTTGAATATGTGTTGATGGTTTTGTATGTGACGCGTTGCGCTAATGAGAAGTGAGAGTCGTAAAACAATGCATTTGACGGTACCAGCACTTTCTTAATGGCTCCGTTGAACTTAATTGAAAATAAAATATCTTCCTCTATTATTTTTTCCCGTTATGTATATATGTTATAATGATTCAACCTATTTTGATCAGAACTTGATATAAAATCTCGGATTAGTCATATTGAAATGGTGTATACCATTTTAAATCTTTGGTTAACTTTACGTTATCTCCTTATTAAATGCCTCAGTCTGTGCATTTTGTAAATACACTGAAACTGTTAATCGAGTCTTATTTCTATTTTTCACGTCCTTCCTATTATTTCTATAGGTGACGATGATGCAGTCTTTTTGTTCATAATTACATCATTTCAGAGAAATCGTATTTCACCAAAAAGCCATTTTAATTTTTTTTACTTGACGTATTTCTTTGTTAAATGATACAATGTGTTGTGGAATTTTAATGATAAAAAAAATCAGAATATTTATGCTTTCAATATAACATTTACTTCGTAAATTTTGTATTTCATGGATCAGCACTGTTGGTCCATTAATCGTTGGCTTAGGATTGCTTACAACCTGAATCCCACAGGTAATATATTATTTTCAAAATCTATATTTTCAGATTTCCAAGACTGGCCTTGATTCACCACAGGCTTAATACTTTTTTATGGTCATTATGTGAAATTTGATTACATCCTTGATGGTCTTTGCATAAATGAACATAAATATTATACTTAAGTTACTCCATAAGATCACAACATTTAAATGACACCAGACTAGGAATATCGTTTTGAAGGATATAACACATGGAATGGGGTTGACAAGTGGTAGTATTTTTTCCCCCTTTGATCTTCGTGGGAATGAACTGTTCTCACTGGAATATGTGTTAATGATTTTGTATCTGATGCGTTACACTAATGATGTGAAAGTCTTTAAGCAGAGCTGTTCATGGCAGCTGTAGTTACTTACTGCTTAATTGAAAATCTCTTTTTATAACTTTCTCCCCATTTTTTATAGACGTTATGCCAATTCAATCTTTTTTTTTTTGTCTAACTCGAATTGGATTGGAGATTTTAGTTTAATCTCCAATAAGCTAAAATCTTTGATTTACAGATTTCGTCTGTTTTCGTTCATATTAAATGTGCATACAATATTTATTATCGTTGATTGAATTTTGCAATATTAAATAATACTCAGTGTTCTAAAAATCATTAATCAATTTCTGGACAGATAAACACTGATATGTGACTTGAATTGCTGCAACGAAATCAAAATTTATGATACTTCGCTTTTTTCATGCATTTCCGATCGATTCAATCTCTTTTGCCAAAAATATTTTATTGTCTAAGTGTGAATATGCTATTTTATCTTCGATTTAATGATTTAATATTAATTAAATATTTAAATCTTCAATTAAAGTATTTAATTAATGTGAATTGTGCTTCTTATGAGCATTGGAAATCTAAAATTTTCGCGAACAGATAAATAATTATAGCAGCAGTTATTTATTGTATGAATGCATTGAAAGTCCCATTATTTTATAATTTAAACTTTTTACCTAGAATTTCATTGAAAAATCTGAATTATTCGTATTGAGTTTTACCATTTCGCGCTTAATAAACAACAACACCCATCTAAATTTTTAGAATTCCAAAGAGGAAAAAAACGTGAATTTTTCGTAGCAAATAATGAATATTTCTGATTTTTTTAAACATTTGATATGAATATGAGACCGCATGTTCCTACCACAAATGGAAAAAAAAATTCAGAATTATTCGTTAGGTGGTGCTGCTTATTAATCGTCGATTTAAAATATTTGACTTACATATTTGTGAATTAAATGACATTTTGCGCATTGGGAATTTCGTGTGGTAGTAAATGGATAAAAACTGACAGATCACGAAATCTTTTTGTTCTTTTCACTTGATTTTTATCCCATAAATTTGGATGTGTATGGATTAACATTTTAAGTTCCATTAGCCCTTGATTTAGAATGGCTTTCCATACAATTCTGGTATGTCCGATGTCAGCTGTTTTAAAGCAGTTAACCAGAATTCCAAACAGGGTTGGGATAAAGATAAATGTCTACCACTTTGCTTGGGTAGATAAAATACAAGAGAGACAAATTTTACAGCATTTTTGATTGCTAAAAAAGCATGTTATTCAAAACAAAAATAATAAAGAACGTAACTGTCATGGCACTTCAGTCCAAAACTAAGCATCTAATCATTTGTAATAACTTTTATTATAATAAAACAGCTATTTTGTTTCAGAATCCAAATTTTCTCATTTCTGAGAAATACAAATTATCTCTGCCTCAGCTGAAAATAAGGTACCGTTCTGTTTCTTAAATATGATCTGAAGTCTGCAATGTCGTAATATTTGTTATGAGCGTTATGATGCAATCAGTGGCAAATCTGACAGGTGCTATGGTCTTGATTCTTTTTTAAATCACTACACCTGTTTGTTCTTAATCTCTCAAAAAAAATAATAAATAGAACGTGACAACATTGCTTTCTGGCTTGACAGGCTCGAAACTTTTCTCGCTTTTGTAGTAATTCCACTCGTACTTGTAACGTTAACGCGGCCAAAAATAATTTTTGGCTAGTTATTTCATTGTGTTTTTATTAAATTATTGATAGTATTGTAGTGTCCTTTGTGATTCTTATTGTCAGGTGAGTAAAGTATTTTGACTTACATAAGCCATGAGGTCACGACGCACAGTGGTCCAGTTTCGGTTTGTAGCGCGACAAAAATCGAAATTTCGAGGTCCGCAAATGGGTTTATTTTCTATGGGGGTTGGTAGAGAACCGTTTGGAACCCTGAAAGCCATAATTTTTTTTTGTATAAACATGTAGTCTTAGGATGTTTTACGGAGGTTAAAGTTGAAGAATGCCTTTCGAACACTTGAGTCGCGTTTCAGTGAGCCCTCGGATTTCGTTCTGTAAAGTCCTACATTGCTCTTTGTCTGTCTAATTTTAGATTTTTCATGATGTTGGATTCCAGGACAAGTAAACGAAACCGTTTTTAACACATCATTTTATTATTTTCCATATTTTTATACTATATTTTAAAAGGCCCTTTTTTTCACTAAATTTTCAAGTTTAAAGTGAATTTAAAAAATTTGCACAACTTTGCACACCTTGAGACTACCTTAAATCATTTCTGCACTCTATCTTCTATAAAATGTCTAAAAATTAGCCCCGATAAACCCCGACTTTTTCATTTATTTTATTTTTTAATGTCATCTATGTCAGTGAAGAATTTTCACTTTTTCCTTCAATGAAGCAAAAATAAATATCTGGGTAAAAATAAACCTGTTTAAAAACTAAGTTAGCCTAG
Organism: Araneus ventricosus; assembly: GCA_013235015.1. Taxonomy (NCBI): domain Eukaryota; kingdom Metazoa; phylum Arthropoda; class Arachnida; order Araneae; family Araneidae; genus Araneus; species Araneus ventricosus. The sequence continues at coordinate 678,876 of BGPR01000003.1, read as the reverse complement.
TTCTAGCCTAGATGTTAATTGCTAAAAATTCAATCGACATTAATTCAAAAATTTTATTGAAAAATTTTCGAATTTAAGGGGGCGGATACTCAATCTAAAATACATTTTAACTTTTTAAGAAATAAACGCTGGATGGTTTCAAAAGTATTTTAAATCGATTTCAATATTCATTTCTGATTTAGTAGTTGACATAAATACACCGAAAACGCGAAAATTTTGGAATAATTCAGAACGTGATTTGAAATTTTCAAGACAGTTAATTTGCTTCAGTAACAACCTCTCAAGCACTGTCTTCAGCTACAGCTAAAAGGACGATAAAATTAGGAAAACTTAACCAAATATAGTTTTTCATAAATAACAAATAATATAAAACATAATTCACACGATGTTACCTTCATCTATTATGCTTAAAAGTTAGTTATTAAAATGTTTTGGAATATTTCATGAATTCTCATATTATTTTTGTGAAAACTGAGGGCAATTTTACTCTTAAAAGTAATTTTTTAAAAGATTTAATGGTATATATATAACATTTATATTATATTAACGAAATTCTTTCACTTTTTAATCGTTTTCAAAGACATTTGAACTTGTCGCACAATTATTCATTAGATCTATCTTAACATTGCAAATATTTGGAATGTTAAAAATAAAAAAAAATACCTACCAGACTTTACTAAAATTTCACAAATCTTATTTTAAAGCTATTTCCTTCATTTGGTAAAATTTATCAGATTTTTTTATATTTTATACAACTAATTATTAACTTTTCCGCAGATTACAACAGTTCTCTCCATAGAGAACAATGGGGACGAATTAAATAAATTAATACGAATCAAGAAACGTCCAACCGATTGTTATGAAATTTCATGTGATATAACTGAAGTCCATTTCCTTTAAGCTGTGCAAATTTCAAGTCTCTGCTGTTTTTAGTTTCGTCGCTATGATTTTTGTCTCGCTAGAAAACGAAACTGGACCACTGTGCGACGTTACAAAATTTTTATGACTTCAGCCTCCCCTCCCTGACCAAAATCCTGGATTCGACAATGTTACAATCACCCATCGTGTAGAACGTGATTTTGAGATTCCCTGCGTTATAAGCCTTTTTGAGCATTTATATTCTTTCATGTAACTCTAACATTTAAAATTTCTAAAAAATGAGGGGGGAAATAGTAAGTTATTAAACCAATAGCAAGGTAAGGTAAAAGCATTTGCTAAATTTTGAAAGATCACATATGCTCAAAAAAAATTATTATGTAAAGAATCTCAAAATTACGATCAATACAATGGATGATCAGGGCCGGATTATTAAATAGGCAAAGTAGGCAACTACCTAGGGGCCCCGCAACTTTGGTAGGCTTCAAGGTCTTGATATTTTTTGCTGTACTTCCAGAGTAATTTAAAATTTTGTGCTTTCATTTAATTTACAAAGGCCTTGCACTCGAAATTATTCAAATTAAGATCAAGTATTGTTTAAATTTTTAACATTAATAATTAATTACTTTTTGCAAGTTTTATATTAGGTTATTTCATAATGCTAAAAAAACATGTTGTTTTATAATTTAAAAAAACTGCGATCCTATAATTAAATAGTATTTAGAATGTGTTAAAAAGGTTTTGCATTTTTTTCACATTTTTGTATAAAATTACTTTCAAATATTAATTTTGCATTTTTTTATACGCGGTATACTGGAACCAACTCTTTTGAAAGTGATCTGAAATTAAATGATTTGATAACTCAATTTATTAAAATTTGCTGCTTAAAATTGCTTTTATAGGAATTAAATTAAAATAAATGCAAAACTAACTGGTTTAGGAAGTTGGAGTCCAGAAAACGGGCCCCGAAACCTGCATTGCCCAAGAGCCCTTAGAGGACTTAATGCGGCCCTGTGCATGATTGTACATGTAACTTTCTATTTTCCCCTACTCTTTTAAAATTCTAAATATTAAAATTGTATTTGTCTATAGATGATATTTTTTTTCAAAAGAAATTTATAAGTATTACAAGAGAAGAAAGTATAAGTATCACTAAGTACTTATTAAGTAAGTTATCTAAAGCGACTTGCGAAGTATAGAAGCTTGATATAATATGGCGGATTATCTTTTTCAGCAAGTATGAAAGTTCGGAACTGATACGCATTTTTACATAAGGACTTGATGGAAATATAATGATTTTATGTATGATTATGCGCATGCATGTAAAATAGGCTTTTTTTAGCATCGAACCTCGGTTTATACGTAGAACTAAATAATAACTCTCGTTTCGTAATTTTCTATCTTCTTTAAATATTTTGATTACATTAAATCCTCTCAAAGCGCAAGTCCATTTCAATAAAAAGCGGTTTTCCTTGAAATAATTTCATCGCACACAAAACGAAGCTTTCTGTATCATGTATAAAATACAATATAAATAAGAGAAAAAAACTTAACCGCAAGTGAACCACAACAAGTATAGCACTTGGTTTATTATTATTATTATTTTGAAACTTCCATGTTTTGTTTTGGTATAAAATAATGTGACTATGATCCTTTTCAAGTTAAAATACGAATTCAAATAGATTCTTATTTTGAGGTGTTTCACTGCTTTAACAAAGTAAATATTCCACGAAAATTTCCAGACGATTTATTTTGCTTCCAAACTTTTTTTTGCTCGGTCTTTATCAGCGCTTATCTTTATTTCATTTGTACAAACAATTTCTCCGCTTTCTTTTTCTTTTCTTTTTTTGAGGGGGATGGATAGGAGGGAATCAGCTTTCATCTTTATTTCATTTGTTTATTGCTTGTGTAAGGACGTTTTATTTTACTTTGCACTGTAAATAAATACAAAGAGTGAATTAAATGCTTTTTCTTCGAATACTTCTATCGAAGTTTTTTGTTTGAGTTTCCGAAAAGTAATTTCTTCCTTCACAAAAATCAAAACGATTTTTAAAAGTGAAACTTCACGTTCAACGAGAGAATCATGAAATTCGTTTGAGCGTTATTTATCTCTTCAAAAGTATGCGAAAATCAATTTCGGGCAAATTAACTTAAAACTTCCTTCATGGTTCACTGCTTAAGCATTTACTTTATAGTTGATTTCTTAGTAAACTTGCTTCGGAGTATGCTCCAAAGTGTGGGAAATGTGGAAAATTTTCATGTTTAGAAAATACTAGTGTTTTGGATATTTGAATAATCCGTCTTAGATGTATTATGTTGATTGAATATGTACACTTATTTGTTGAAAAGTAAATACAAGAAAACTAACTAACGTAAGTATAAAGAAAGCAACAACAACATACACTAGATATCGTATACAAGAGTTATAAATATAAGAAACGTTGTAGACTCAATAACCGAATAGTGGAAGCTTTGAACATTTCAGGCCAATACAAATATATAAATAGCCTCAGAAATACAATAAAGATAAACTTAGTGGGGATATATTTGAACCTAAACAAAATTCGGAAGTTTTTATTTGAAAATTTTTCTTAACCTAGAAGTGGCCTTAGGGGAGAGAAACTCTTGTTCTCGCCGAAATTATATATGAAATTGTTAGTTTTTTTCGCACTAATGTCAAAATATCAGCATTTATTTAGATGATGCGCAGAAGAAACGTATATTTCATTTCTCATGTTAGGAACTTCATTGTGCCGGTTATTTTTGGAAAATACCTGTGCTATTCCAGGACATTTTCCTCTAAAGTAACTACATGATACGGAAAGTTAAAGAATGAAATCCAAATAAATGTTGTTGCTTTTTTGTATAAAGCTTCTCTTTCTATGCAATCTTAAGAATATGTATTATTTTTTAGGTCATGTGATTTATCTACCAACTACATGACTTAGCTATTCAATGAAATATTTTATTTACATCGGAATAATAGATTTTAATCAAGTGAGGTCATAGTTGCATGGCGAAGGCAATCTGCATCCTGTTTTCTTCTGCAAGATTGGCAATGGATTCCGAAATTAAATTGTCGTGGCGCATTTGACGTGTGTTGAATGAGAATGGATTGACGCAATTCTCTCCCCCTAACACCATGCACATATTACGATTTTTGCTATTTTCATTTCAAATAATCATAGAAAATTAATGTTTTGCTAGCTTTTTTTGAAAAAAATAATACAGCTTTAACGGCTATCAATGGTGTAGCTAAAACAATGTTAAGTATTGTTGTAAAATATACTTAAAAATATTTTTTAATTTATTAAAATTAACGAAAAAGTGGTTTGGAAACAAAATTGGTATCACTGAAAAGCTAATTTTTTAAAAAATTCCAAAGTGGTGTAAAAATAGATTTTGTACAATAATATGCTTTGAAGTTATTGAGGAAATATTTTAACATTTTGATTAATTTTTATTAAAATTCTAATTAAAATTTTCAAAAACCCTTCCTTAGTGAGCATTCACTACCCAAGAAGTATCTTTGTGTTAAACTTGGTAGCTCTAGGTCCAAAGGTCTTAGTGAGCATTTACTATCCAAGAAGTAGCTTTGTGCCAAACTTGGTAGCTCTAGGTCCAGAGGTCTTAGTGAGCATTTACTACCCAAGAAGTATCTTTGTGCCAAACTTGGTAGCTCTAGGTCCAAATGTCTTAGTGAGCATTTAGTACCCAAGAAGTAGCTTTGTGCCAAAGTTGGTAGCTCTAGATCCAAATTTTTTCCCTATAGAGTGTTTTGAACGATTTTTACAGATACTATCCAGCCTATAAACATTACAATATTAACACTAGGCTTACGGAGATTTCTTATTTGCCTATCTCTACGGCAGAAAATCCATTTTGGATATTTTTTATCCGGTGCTTTATTTATATACTATAAATGCATTTAGTGTTGCTAAATCTAAAATATTGAGAAAAAAAAACATGGAGGCCAAACAATGCCAATGAACAGATGCAGCTTTCACAGTATAGTTCAGTTCCATTTGGTCAACCGCGTCGAAACCAAACTTGGTCTTATTGTAATACTAGCCGCCTTCGGCGACCAGCATGTTCGTCGGGAATATGGCTTCAATTCAAACTTGTATCATTTTATATTCATGGTTCGCTTAACAACGTAGTTTTGAACTTCAGATTGTGGTAGATATTTAACCCATCTTCTATTAGTGACCTTGGATCTCTTCTGTTCATTGTCTACATAAATGTTCCTAATGGAGTCAAATAACTGACCATGTCATGTAACTTCTAATTCCATGTTGTCGGCACTATCTTCACTTTGTTATTCCTCTTGTAAAATATGCATTTGATTTCAACATTAAAATGACGCAACACATTTTATGGCCAGCGGCATGCTAGCTGGATTAAAACATGCTGAGAAAAGAATGAAAATTTAGCAACCATAACCATTCAGCTTAATGGATATATTTCTTAATGTAAGCAAAGCAATATCTCAGAGAGCTTGGTTTACCGATTTCACAAAAATCATGATGAAATAAAATATGAAAGCAAAATATATTAGGATCTTGTCTCAGATTACATCAACGGAAGAAAAATACGCAATTAAATATTTGTTTAAACAATGAAAGCAGTTTGAGTTGCGTTGTAACAATGAAAACTATTGTTACAAATTATGCCAAAAAATACATTTAAAAATTTATTAAAATTCTAGAAAACATTGTACGGAAATGTAATTGATATCATTTGAAAGATAATTTTTTGGACTTTCAGATAGTGTAAAAATAATTTTTTTGCTGCAATATTTTCGGAAGTTATTTAGGAAAATCGCCGAAATTTCGTAATTAAAATTTCAAAAAAAAGGGCTCCGAGGTAAACATTCCCACTCTTCAAAGTATGTTTGTGCCAAATCTCGTAGCTCCAAGTCTAGCGGTCTGCCCTGTAGAAGACCAACACACAGACATACGGACATACACACAGACACACACACACATTCTCCTTTATTATTAGTAGAGATGTGATTGTTTCTGGGATGCGTTTAATATTGTCATTCAATCTTACTGTAGGCCACCAGCCGAGTACCTGTAGATGGCGCTGCCATCGCCAGTGACGTCAGAGCATCAAGCTGCCGAAAACAGAAAACGAGATGGAACGCGGCACGAGACGTGTTAACGACGTTGGCTTTTTTCGCAAGGACTAAAGACGATGATGGGACATCCCAAAGCCTAATTAATAACGAACTGCTTCAATTGTACATATCTTTGATCGTAAATAATGCTTCTTAAAATTGTGATCTTAATTCTGCATAATATAATAAATAGTTAAAGTTATCGAGTGATTATTTCTACGGAACCCAACATTAAGCCTAATGATGATCGCCCATATTACAGACATATTTTAAGTACTTAGTACCTGAATTCAGGCTCACATTATAAATAGTGAGTATGTTTTTTTCCGATTTATAATGTTCTGAGGAATATAATTTCATTTAATAAATTGATGGGTAACCGTAGATTTAAACATGCCACATGAAAAACTTCGATATTAGAAGACATAGGCGTTAATGAATTTGAAAAAATATTCATCTCATCAAATGGATAAAAGTCAGCATAAATTGTAAAAGTAAAATGTGAAATTTATCTCTATTTTTTCTTGAAAATTTGAAATGCGTCAAAATGACGCTTTCCGTAAGCCTAGTGTTAGTAGACGAGAAAAAGGTGGGAAGAACACTCCCGCCGGTTTAACCCTTTTAGTGCCGTACGAGGATATATCGTCGTTCGCAACACTTGCGAAAAGTGGCAACGGCGATAAATCGTTGCGTATGCGATGGCGCTTTATTATTCGCATCGCGAGAAAACTCTATTTGAAAATAAATTTATAAAAAATTATAAATGGTGTTATTAATTTATTCGATTTATTAATAATATTCTATAAATAATATTCGATAAATAATATTAATAATATTCGATTAAATATTATATATTATTAATATTCGGTTAATATTATATGTTAATATTAATAACATTCGATTAATATTATATATTAATAATATTCGATTAATATTATAATTTAAAATTCGGTTTTTCATAATGTTTTATATTTATATTATTAATATGGTGTTCAGCAAATATTGAAATACAATTGGCATTAATTTATTCTCCCTTTATTTCGTAATATGCTCCTTTTTAATTTTGTAAACATCATTCTTATTTTGTTTCTTATGAGCTTTCCCTCAAAACTTAGCAAATTCTTCAAACTGGTCCGGCATTCTTCGCAAAGGTACGATAATTTCGGTCGGCACTAAAAGGGTTAAAGTAGATCAAGATCTTTGAATCGCATATATTTCATCATTTCCTTAAATCCAATGAGTTCATCAGATAAAAGTATTTAGATAATTGGAGCATACAGGCAAACCTCACCCCTACTCACTCAGACAATGCAACATTCAAATGCAGCCACTTCGTTTCCACTTTCCAACAGATCGATTTACAACAGCCAGTCAACTCTTTTCAAGAAAGTATCTTTTTCATCTGCGAAAGCTCAGTCATTAAATACTTTCCAATTCATTTTGCCTTGATTGATCAGGTATCCGTCCCCCATCCATGTGCATAAATATTTAATACATCTCGTTTTAATTCCTTGCTCAATCACACATGATCGATCAGTGCAGGTCGAAGACCTTGCTCTTATTGGACCGAGCCCGCTTCCCGTGCCCACATCGACATTTCCTATACATCACGAACACTCCCTAACTAGATAATTGCTATGTCTGTGTGTTTAATTGAGCTCTCATTTCGTGGTACAACTCATTCCACAGATAAGGTAGTAGCAGCAAAGGCTCATCAACTCAGAAGCGAACAGTTTTGAAAAAGATAATATACATGCGCAAAAATGCACGGACCGTCCACGAAATGTTACATGGCTGTTCATATTATTCCATATGAACAAGTAATAATTCTTTGGAAATGTTTCAGAAAACAACCATAAACTAACTATCAAATGAATTAATCCTTAAATGTCAAATTTTCTAAAAAATTATTTAACCGCTTAACTTACCAGCCCGAGAATACTCGTGCATCGAATTATCGCATTTTTGGTCTTAAAACTAAAATTTAATCATTAATTATCTTTATAATTTTACACAAAAATTACCTAGAATCCATAAACATCTCAAGTATTATATGCCTTCTGAGATGAATAAAAACAACAACCGCTTTTCAAAACAGAAGGGAGCATCTTATTAGATAGCAAAGAAAATTATTAAGTTAAGTGGTTAAAAATGTTTTTTGGATTTCTTTTCTTTAATAAAACATAGGAAAAATACTTTAAAGAATCCTATTTTGTTTTGAGCACGGTTTATGGCTAAAAACCAATTTGTTACCAACATACAACATTGGACTTCGTTTCAGAAAAAAAATTCCTTGATAAAATTCTATAATATTAAGCACAGATGAAATTTAATAACTAATAATACAGATAAAGTATTTCCTTCAACATTGCAGAATAAAATATCATATTCTCAAGCATATAAACAAACCAAAAATATGCAGCCTCAAGTGGAAGACATCAATTATTTTTAAATCAGAACTCAGGCTATTATCTATACATTGTAAATTCATGAAAATGAAATAAAAATGTCAGTATGTGTCCTATCAGCATCAACAGACATTAGAACTTCAGTCGTATCCTCAATATTTTAGAAGACAAAATTGGGTATGATGCTGTGGAAAATATTCGATTTTAACCCTTTGGTCTGCCTCATCACAAGAGGGCGCTCTCCATCGTATTAGAATTAATCTCGAACTATAGTTTTGTAGCGTCGGTTTTGATTGTATTGCTTGAGTATGCTTGAAGGAATGTAGTTCGTTTCGGGTCGATTTATCGGCCATAGTTATAGATGTTTTTTATTAAATATTATTTTTTTAAATTCAACTGCTTAGTTTTCATAAGTGTCAGTGTCATTTCTAGTACGTTTAGAATTAGTTTTAACTTAGCTTCGGTATTTATTTCGGATGCTTAAAGGCAACACTGGGCATTTAAGGGTTACGTACCTTTTTTCTGCTATCGCGGATTACTACGAAAAGGACTCTGAAAAATTCTAATAAATCGACAACTACATCTAAGCTAGTCGTTAGATCTCATTACAAAGAGAAGTTCATTCTAGATACAAGGATAGAATAAATTCAGGTAACATAACAGTCAAATGACAGGAAGTCATTTTGCTGCAGTCTCTACTATGACGTATTAACATTTTTCTTCCACGAAGCTGAGAATTGCGGGTCTATTCTGGTACCCCGATTTAGATTTGGAGACGTCACAGACGTTAATAACGGGAAAAGTGATCTCTAGAATAATTCTCGTCAAGATTAACCTTCCAGCAGGCGCGGAGATACTTATATTGTGTTTCTTATTACAAACTTATATCTTTCTTTTATAAATTTAAGTGCAATTTCTAGTTATATAATCTTTGTTTAGTAAAAATCTAATAAGTACAGATCACATAAATAAAAGTTGATTTTCTGGTAAAACAACACGATACAAAAATGTAATACGATATAAGTATCTCCTGCATACACGCGAACTCTGGCAGGTTAACCCTCTGACTGTTTATTCCACGATTTCCGCGGGCAGGAAGTAGGTCTGTTTTCTGCTGCCTCCTGCGATTTTCACAAGCTAATGCGTTTACTTAGTACTGTTATAGCGCTGAATCTTGTTATACTAATAAAGCCTTGCATATAAATAACAATTCGCTTCGTTCAGCGGTATTGGAACATGTTTGCAAACGATACATCTAAATAGTGATATTAAAAAAATTGGCAGTCAGAGGGTTAACCTTTTGTTAGTCGCAATCATTTCCATCCTTAAATGGTCACAATGTAACTCGCGGATTTAAATCTGTTCTATGATATGTTCATCCGGTTTTGATAATTTTTTCTTTATAATTATGATAACTAGTCCTATTGAGGATGTTAATAAGTATTCAGTAAGAAAAAATTCTAATTGCAATGCGTTGAAAACAGACTGCATGTGCATTAATTAGATATTGCAACTAACTGAGGGTTATATTGGTTCGTGTGCTTTGATGTGTGTTACGTGATCATGAACTGACTCCAATCTAATTTGGGGCTATTAATTTTCTAGACTAGCTGCTTTTGCCTGTTTACCTGTAGGGTAAATGCTATATATATTTGAAATTTTATATTCTACGAGCATAAATGGTTATTCCGATTTTGTTAATTATCTAAGTTGTCATTTTAGAGATGGAAGAACGCTTAATATTTGACTCCTTAACTGTGTTGCCGTTCTGATTAGATGATACGCTCTGTTTCGGGAGAGTGATGTCGGATTCATTCACTTAAAAGTCCATACAGGTTGAACACAAAGTCTTGCCCTGATTTTAAAAATGTAGTATGCGAAAGAAATATTTGGATATATTGTAAGTAGTGTTATAATTTCTTTAATAGTCCCACATACTTCAGTAGATTTCAACGTGGGCCCTTTTGTAGTTCGGAGAACGTCAAAGCATTATTCTAGTTCTCGACAAGTGTTCTGTAACAGTACATACAGCATCTTTTATCCTAGCCTTCAGTACTTCAAAGTCAGCAACTGGTGTGTCAAAGCCTATGTCCTTGATACACCCCCAAAAGAAAAATTCAAAAGGAAGTAGTGAGGAATCCACTGTTTTAGGCGTAGGGGTCTATTCTGGTACCCCCGGTTGGGTTGGGTTCCGTTGTTAACGTGCGGGGCAAGCAACCCGGGGTACCAGAATAGACCCTTTAATCCTCCACTAATATTTAGTTCTCTGCACCACAATGAAGCCCACAAGTACTACAATTCAATGACACAAAAATTACGTTATTGCATTCAACGATTATTTTGTAATAAATTTTTATAATCAGGGCAAGACTTTGTGGTCACCCAGTAGGACACTTGGTTACATGTGGGGTTACTCATCATTTTGTATCGAGTTATAACGTCTATGAATGCTTAATTTTAGTTTATAATTTAAAAATACTATAGTTTGATGCTCTGGTGACGCTCAAGCACCGCATTGAAGGGATTAAAATCGAAGAAAGTCCATATGGTTTTTTCCATTTCTTCTTTCTTATTGTCGCTTATAGCCAATTGTTGCTTCTCTCTGCGCCAAAATATATATTATTCAAAGCTCGCACCCAAAATCATTTTCAAAATTCCTTCTTCTTTAACTGAACGTTAAATTATTCATTGTTTTGGCTTTCTAGCTCGAATAAACGCAGTGAGCTAATTTCTTGAAAAATTCCTTTAATTTTTGCAAGAAACACAGTGTCTTGGTGGTAAAGTTTTGGGTTCTGGGTCGACTTTCTATTACACCAAAGATCCAGCGTGTATGCGGAACTAATTCACGTTAAATCTATCGTGGTTAAATCCCTCTCGTTGGAATGGTATGAACATTTGTAGAGCGGATCAGGTAAATTCCTCGGCGTTTGATCACTGTTCAAAATTACCTAGCCCATATGAAAATATCCTTCTATTCAACCAAAGATCCTGTGTGTATGCGGGACTCATTCGCGTTATATATATCGTGGTTAAATCCCTCTCGTTGGGATGGTAGGAACATTAGTAGAGCGGATCAGGTGTATTCCTCGTCGTCTAATCACTGTTCAAAATTACCTAGCCCATATGAAAATATCCTTCGTGCTGCTTTATTGCTCTGTAACAGTATTTTAAGCTAAATTAATCTCGTAACTATCGCAATTTCATCTATCAGGTATAGTTAAGTATATGACTGAAAACTGCAATTGAAATTTAGTTCCTGAAAACAATACGGAAATACGTAAACCATATTTCGATGCTCGTGTTCAGTACCTTATTGCTCAACTTAATTCTTCCTTGCATGTAAATGTTTTGCAGTTCCTCGTTCAATCCATGAACATGGAGAGTGGGAGGTGAGGCCTATTCCCACGTGCAGTCCTCAATTCGAGAGTTAGTTCTCATCTTTTTATCCTCAATTGGAGACAAAGAGGATTTATAGCAAGCATACGTCTCAAGCATAACTTTCTACTAAATCTAAACCTAAAACCTCCATGAACATTCATTGCAATAGGATCATTCTTTTTTCGGATAAAGACATTTCTATGGAAAGTAGTGTGAAGCAATGATAAAAATTTTAAAATTTCACCATTTTGGTAATGAAAAAACTATATATTCAAGAATTTCAAGATCCACAATGGTTTTGAAATTTTTATGTTTTCTTAATATATAAAGATTAAAGGTATTATCTGTCTATGCATCAATAAAAAAAAATTTTCAGTTTGCACAAAAGAAATGTTAGCAGTGTAAAAGGTCCGAACTTAGTAAGATATGAACCTCAATATGGATTATCTTTTGCCTTTTCAGTGGAAGATCGTTGATGTTAATGAGCAATTAAATGCCGGACAACCCGCAGACAGACTTTGAGCCGGAATATTTATCTATTAAAATCAGTGCACATACTGATGGATGTGAAATGAACAGTGTCGCAACTAAGTAGTCGCAGAATATTCATCGGCATGGAACTCGAACCAAACACTGGAACGTGCAGTAGCATCAACGTTTTCTAGGACATGAATTGTTATTCAGAAACAAAGAATCGATTAGGTAAGTGATGAATTCTCCTTGTTAAAAATCTTTACTTACTCGTTGAATAAGTACACATTGATGCGAACATTTTGAAAAGTTAGGAAGCAACGCTTCATGTATAAAGGGACAAAGCATTTATGTGAAATTATTATTAAAGTTAATTTTATAGAAACTGTACTGTTATAGTACTGCTTATAGTACTGTTAACAGAGCTAATTTTCCACAAAATTAATCTTGCCAGGATTAATCGGTTCTGAGATTTCCAAATAGTTTGTACTAGCAGTACGCGCACGGCGATGCCCGTGGAATCAGGACTTCAACAAAATAAAAAAAAAATCGCCCACAATGACACGAAAAAGTTTTCAAAACAAAATCAAAACAAAAGATACACATTATAGATTTTCCCGCTTATTTTTTTCCGCGATAATAACATGTAGAAAAACAGTACAGAGTACTTTAATCCAAAACAATATAAAAAAAATTGTTGCCCGTGGAATCAGGACCTCAACAAAATGAAAAAAATTCTTAGAACATGACAAAAAGCTCCGAAGGTTATGACGTCACCTGACCCTTCATCCAATCAAATTGAAAGCTGCGTTCCGGAAGACTGTCGCTGAAGAAATTTCGCTCGACAAAAATAACTTTCATCTGCCCAGGAATAATTTAATTTTAAAAAAAACGGGGAAAGATATTTTAACCGTTCTAGTTATAAGCTGAAAAAAATTGAAAATAATAGTGTTATTAGAAAGTCGGATGCAACAAATTTAAAAACAAAACTAACATTTAAATGGTGAAACTGACTATTTTTTTAAAAAATTCTCAAAATTCAGTACATTATGTTACAAATTCAAAACTAATTTCATTAGAACGGAAATCGCGTGCTCTTTCCGATGGTCTGCCTATTTTTGTCGTACAATTATTCGAAACCATTCTATTGAGAAATTAGTGCGAAAAATCAACCAAAACAACACAAAACATTAAATAAAAAAATTTCTAGATTAAAATTTAAAATTTCGGCTTCGAGGTGCATTCAGTCACCATTCCGACTACCTGTGTACCAAATTTCATGGCTGTAAGTGCGATAGATTCGTCTGGACATCGCAGACAAACACACACACACACGCACACAAACATTGCCTTTTATAAGTATAGATATCCAACGTAAATGTTTTTCACGTTTGGAACTAAAAAATGTCGTTCCAAAATTTCAAATAAAGCACTTTTTAGATCACAACTATCTGCTATGATCAGTGCGCTTTAATTTTTATTTTAATAGAGAAGCAAATCTTTAAAATGACTCTATTCATGTTTTTACACTCTTATTTAACTTGACATATTTCATATTTGTAAAGGTGGAATTCTGTAATCGATTTTTTCACTTACTTTTTGATATGCCAAAGTTTTGAAATTTTGCATACTCTTATGTTCTTGATGAAAATACACTATTTAAAAATAATCAAAACTTAATTATCAGCTAATTGATAACTTTAATTTAATTTTGATTCCATTGCTCCTGTGTCTGAACTTCCTGAGCTCCTGGTACTGAATTTGAGAGAAAAAATTCATTTTAATATTCCATAATATCTGTCATATTGAACAATAGATTAAGCAAAAGAAAGTAGAAAATAATTAAAATAAAAAAGTACTTTTTAGTGCACTAATAAAAGTGAGTTTTTAAAAGCTGTTTTTATTAAATTTATTTAAACTGTTTTTCCTTGTTGCCTTTTCATGGCTCTATATACGGGAATGATTTGATCATTCAAGATTGGATCGGTAAACCTGAAGTTTAGGGTGCGTACTATTTTCTCGCCAATTTTCTTTGCCATTGCCAAACACTGTTTAGGATGCGCAGTGAGTTTTATATAGGTCTACTGCGCATTCGATGCCTACGGCATCTCAAAACGAGAGATTGAGCACGCAATGCCTTCGGCATTGCAAGTGTGCACCAGGCAAATTTTTTTAACTTAAAAAAAACATCAGCGGCTTCGCTTTCAGGAAAGCGGGCCCTTCGTAGCTTCGCTTTTTCATTGAGATACGAAACATACAGGGAAAACACAAAAACAGGAAAAGACGTCTGAGGACGATGAAACGTAGCAAGGGAACCATTGTTTCCAGAAAAATTCGATATTTGGAAGCCATAATCATCAACACAGAGAAAGAGAATCAGCAAATTAAATGAACGAAAGTCTTCAGAAGAGAAGCGAACGGTTATTGAAAAAAATCGTTTGGTAAATGATCAAGAATTCCAAACAAAATATTATTCAAATTTGTACTCCGACCAAACAAATGGAAGAGAGCAATCAGTGTATCAATGGAAATGAGACGAAATTAAGGGCATGCGCCGAAGACCGGTAAACAAATCACGGTCGGCGCATGCGCAAACGACGCCGCAAAAAATTCCAACTCGCATCCAAAACAAATGTTCGGCACTCTCTCTCTCTCTTGGCGACAAACAATTGGCGAGCTTAAGTGAAACGAAATGAGTACAGACCCTAAACTCCAGGTTAACCATTGGATCATACACTAAACATGGTTGACTTTAGATGCCTATCTTTCACAAAGAGAAAGCCTGGATGAAAAAATTAAAGGCATTTGCAATCTGCTACGGATTACTTAATTTACTGCATAACGTCGTTATAACAAGGCAATCGTTACAAAGAAACCAAGCAATAAGGTTTTCCTCATAAAAACTCTGTTTTTGTTATAGAATACAATTCAATAAAAGTTAGAAGTATCTCCAACCTATTCAGACCTGTAGAAAAGAGTAAAATAGGCACAATGGAAAAAAACTGAGCAATACATTACTTAACCTCTTAACGGTTTCATTTTCTTTGCTATCTTAATAAGATGACCCCGTCTATTTCGGAAAGGGACCGTCATTTTCATTTATCTAAGAAGGCATAGAACACTTGAGATGTATATGGATTCTACATAATTTTTGTGTCAAATTATAAAGCTAATTAATGATTAACTTTTAGTTTATCAGACTACAAATGTGATAATTTGATGCACGTACGGGCACAACTGTTATGGGGTTAATAGCGAATTTAAAAAAAAAATGTCTTTAAGATTATCATTCAGTTTACCATATTCTTAAACAAAACATATACATGGGAAAGAATAATAAATACATTCATGAAATTATAGAAAAATATGAAAATAAAAATATTTGTATTTAAAAATATTCTCAGAAGGCATTAACCATGGAATGGTAACGTGAGTCAAATTGACCCTTTTTCAAATTCAAACTGCGAAGATTGAGAATAACGAAACAATTCCAGGGTGTAATAAAGCGGTCCAAGGGAGCAAAAGGTGTTATCTATTCCATTATACAACTGCAAAGTAAATGCATCTTTCTATTTGATACTTTATTTCATTTTTGAAGACGCTTTATTTATTTAAATTTTAAAAACTAGGCGAAATGTCTATAAAACGAAAACCCTCAATAGCTTTTGACGTGGAAACATCTTTCCGCTCGTTACAGTGATAGTCGGTCGAACTTTCTAGTGTGACAAAATACCGTCAGATTTGAATCGCTAATAACTACGAGACTAATAACGCGAAAAGAATGATTGACCCCACAACGGATAGTACATACCTATAAGAGTTTGTCGCATCGTATTTGTTTTGCCTGTGACGTCATCGTACCAGTGTAGGCGCATGCGCGTGATTATTATGAATTAGCTTTCTGTAAGGTCATAAATCAGTATAGCGTGGAAACGCGTTTAGCTAAGATCTTGATTTTAGTGTCATTTTAAAGAGCTTGAGGAGTATTACTAGGACCCAAAGTGAGACAGTAAAAATATTTATCAAAATATAAGTAAAAATCCGTATTAATTTGCAAATTTCAAACTCCGCATGCTTTTTTGATTATAACATGCAGAGTTTTCTTCCGAAATGTACGAAACTTACAGAATACTTGACAATACGTAAAAGAAACATTGTATTAAAATTTGAATTCAAAAATTTGAATATTACGGGAAATATGAACATTTGTAGTAAATAATGTTTTACTGCGCATATGTGAAATGTAGTTCTATATACTGTCAACAGATGGCGCCGTCAAAAACTATGTTTTATTTACAGTACTAAATGAAACATAAGAAAGGCGTAGTTCGGGTCCGCGCAGTAGATTTTTCGTGAAAACGTCGGGATAAAATCATAAAAGAAGTGCTTCGTATTAATATGTAATTTAATTATCAATCTCTTTAATACGATATTTACACAGAGTAGTATAATGGTTACAGAATAGATAAATCACAAGCTACCATACACCCTTGCTACATGCGACAAACTCGTGATTTATCTATTCTGTAACCATTATACTACTCTGTGTAAATATCGTATTAAAGAGATTGATAATTACATTACATATTAATACGAAACACTTGTTTTATGATTTTATCCCGACGTTTTCACGAAAAATCTATGGCGCGGACCAGAACTGCGCCTTTCTTATATTTTATTTTTAAAATATTTCTTTGTTATGTGCATCCTTATCTAAAAATTCTGTTCTGTATGGCAAGGCTGTAGTGACCTGGTGGATTATTTCTTCACCCTACTGTGCAAAGCTGGAAGTGACTGTACTGCATAACGGAGGAAGTGACTGTACTGTATGATGGAGGAAGGGACTGTACTGTATGATGGAGGAAGTGACTGTACTGTATGATGACGGAAGTGACGAATCGTCGGTTAAGCAGGGCATTCACGAGAAAGAAAGGCTAAGCCATTTGTCCTGACAACTGGTTTGTATTCCACTCATTTTAGTCGAAAAATTAGGCAAAACATTCACGGATGGTCCAAAGTTTGTTTTGAGACAAGGTTCAAAGTCGCAGAATTCTTCCCAACCACACTCCTCTTCCCAACACGGGGAACTGCAAGTTTCATTTCTAGCCTCTACGCGAAGTCCCAATGTAGACAGATCCTTTGTTTTACCGCTACCCTCGCATCGAGGTCCCAAATTGGAATCGGCGGATGAAGTTTTGGATTTTGAGTTCGTTGGAATTCCACCACTTCAAATCATTTGCTCCAAATTTCATAGGTTTTCGACCTTGACGATTGGTTTTTCCTTCCCGTGTTCAAAATATTCCAAAATGGACCAATGGTGAATGTTGTTGTCGTGTGAAAGCACGGAGAGTCGGGTGTCCAATCAAGAGCCATCGTCGTCATCTGGTAGCGATTTCAAATTTGGATGTCTTCCCCAAAAGAATCTTTATTTAGCTTTAAAACAGGAAGTGATTTGACAAATCAATTAAGCACTACTGTGAGAACGTCATAAACTATTTTTAAACCAAATATAATAACTGAATCCTTATTTCAGATTTGTTCATGTATGTTATTTTTGTCCTTTCTAGCGAAGTTCATCTTGGACTTTGAATTTGATCTATAAATCAACAAAGAATCTTTTCCCATTTCAAAAACTCACAATTCTGCCATTCTTTCCGGAATTATTGCTGTTATAAGCTCTACTGCCTTTTTTTCACTTACTCGTATACAAAGAGCAAGTATTGTAATCGTCAAAAAATTCGAACTCGAGATTTTGACGAATCTCCATGTTTTAGACCTCCCTGAGTCCGAAAAACGCAATTTTGGAATTATGCCTGTCTGTGTGTCTGTTTGTGAACACGATAACTCAAAAACCGTTATAGGTAGAGATATGAAATTTGGTATGTGGTCTTGACACATAATTTGTAGGTTTCTATCAAATTGTGGACAAAATCCGTTCATGTGAACACGATAAATCAAAAACAAATAGCTAGAAGGATAAAATTTGGTACACAGTTTTATCATCGGGAATGTAGGTCCGTATAAAATTTTGTGCCAAATCCGTCGAAGAGCTGACTGTCTGTCGGTATGTATAATCGCGTACTTGCAAACGCAATGACTCTTTAAAACAATGACTTAGATAAATCAAATTTGGTATGTGGCCTTCTAACCTTAATTGTAGATATGTGTCCAATTTTTATGTCAATCGATTGGAAAAAAGACGCTCAAATTGAAAATTTCGTTTTCTTTATTTTGCCCAGACCTATTGCACAATCTAGCCGGCTTCTTGGTTATACTTCCGCTTTGCTGCGTCAAAACCGCGACCTTCGGAAACTCATGGTATGACGTTTCGATTTTTTTTTCTCCACCAGCGTTAGGGACACTTGGCGCGTTTGGCTGCCTTTTAGTTTATTTTTTCTCTATATGTGTTAGGGAGTATACGAGAAAGTTTAGGGGAGACCACTCCCGCTGGTTCCATATACCTTCGTGGAGTTTAGTACTTGAAATCATGTTCTTCTGACGTGTCCAAGTAAAATAATTTAATTTTGAAGATATTTTTGCAAGAGGGTCCTTAACACTCTCACTGCCGTGACGCCTGTGATTCGAACTTTCTATCTA
>BGPR01000003.1:612243-643833 GCA_013235015.1 Araneus ventricosus | reverse complement strand
ACTGTTTAAACTTATGACGAATAACCATTAAAATCTCTACTGCAGATACTTTGACCACCTATACTTGCTTGCATCAAGGTTTGTTAAATATGTACATGTTAGCCTACGCATACTTAATACACGGATATAAAATAAAAATTGAATAAATAAATTAGAAGTGGCAGATTGGTGGTAATGACAGAGATTATTGACAAATTAAACACACTCTCAAAGCTTTTGGCAAGTTTTAAAATATATGAGCAGGCAAATATTTCCTTGAATTTTATTTCACGCGCAAACAAATATTACCTTAGGAAGGAGGTTTGATAACACCAGTTAAGATAAAACATGTTCGCTGATTAAAGTTTGTGTATTGTTGATTTTCATCAGTTCATTTCTAATTTATTTTAGATAATATATTAAGAACCTTACATGAAGCCTTATGCATTATTTTCGAAGTTACTTAACCTCTCCTGATTTCCACAAATAAAGTTTTGAATTAATAATATAATCTGACATTTTAATTTACAGTTGCTTTGTTTAAAAATGCATAGTTAAAGTTTTTCCTTTTCTTAATCTTCTTGGCCATAGCGTCGATGCACACCAAAATTACCGTCAAAAAAGAAAAGGAAAAACAAATTAAATGTTGTTTTAAATGTCATCTCTGTAGCAGAGAAATCACGCATATTTATTATATCGTCAGTATACATAGCCTATATTGTACTGGTATCCAAAGTTAAGTTACTGGGTTCTTACTTATGCTAAAAAATCTGAGTTGGTGGTGATACTGTGGTTCGAATCAGTTGGTGTGGAGATATACTATCTTGGAACTCAGCATTTTACAATGAAGATCTGGCCACGAGGGCATTTAGGGGTGCGACCAGAAAATGATGAAGACAAAAGGAATTTCTACTCCATCTCGATTCACAAAAAAGCTGTTAATGAGTTGAAACTTTATGAATGGTTATGTTTTGATGTATAATATTTACATACATTTTCGTAAAATAGCGCTAATATTCGGGAAGATGTACTTGCTCTTTAAAAATCCCAAAATTTTTCAAAATGTTTTTTGTCGATGCAGTGAGTTTTCAGCCAAATTGTAATGAAACTTACAAAATACTTGGATGGTTATGTGTAAAAAAGAAGCACTATAATTAAAAATTGAATTAAATACTTTGAATATTATTATAAAAAATGAGTATTTGTAGTAAATAATTTTACTGGCATAAAAGTGAAGGGAATTTTTTCTTTTCTTATTATTTCAGGATAGATGTATAGCAACTTTAATAAAAATTACCGTTCATCACCGTTATTAAGAAAGATATCGGCATTGTAAGAGCTGAATTGCTTTTGTTCTTTAAGAGAAACAAATGATGAGTGTTCTGCACAAATTACTATTTTTTAAGTACAATAATCATTTTTTACAATACTTACAGTTTTTTTTACAATAGAACAGGGGGGTCTCATACGCAAAAGTGTGATAGCTAAAGGAGAAATATTTAACATGGTGATGAATCCCGGCATAATCTTTACATGATTCCTCATCTAAAGTAGTAATAAAAAAATACGTAAATGAAACTGAAAATAGTGAGTTCATACATACATTTTTCAGTTTATAAAATCATGAAAAATTTACAATGTATCTTTAATTAATTTTCTACAATGCTAGATGAATTGAAATATTTGAACCACTCCCTGTGTGCTTTTCTTCAATATGGTCGATTAAATATTGCCTTCCGGTCCTAATACGAACGTTGGGTGAATAAGACCGACCGCAATCTCTAGAGCTACTTGACAACTCGACAATATGTGAGCTCCAATGAGACAGTATCTCCAGGAATGACGTTTTGAATGGCCATATTAAGAATTGATGAAATTAAACAACTTGCGTTTCAAATATAGAATTTTATAACACAGATTACTAGTGTTTAAACAAACTCTGTTCACATACCAATTCTTTAAAACATCGCAAATCGGCGTTTAGAGTTATTTAATGGGGTATTGATGGTACGCGGCTTCCGCGTACTATCAAACCGGAGTTGCTACTGGAATATAGTTTCCTGAATTCAATACGCTAGTCCAACTTTCAAAAGAAGGATCGGCTGATCAAATCAACGGTTCTCATCCTCCCAAACCTTAGAAACGCACCTAAACACCTCTATCTCGCGCGCTACCCTTTCCAACGATGCTTACTGAATTTTGCTCCTTTTCCAAGGAATTTTAAATAACTTCAATACGTATTTGTTCGCACAATCTATTTTTTTTTTAATTACTTCAGCTTTTAGTGTTGAATTCTAGGAGTACATTTATCATATCTGCTCTAACAATTAGTATTTAGAAGTATAGGTTTTCGAAGGTGCTCACCTCAGAATCGAGAGCCCCGGGGGGCTCAAAACCTATTTGATGTAAACGGTTCTCGGCCTTTCAAAATTGAAACGGACCTAAGATTGACACCCTATATCTCAAAAGGAATGATGTTGCATTGAATTTTGCCCCTTTCCAAGGAATTTTACCCATATCACATTTTTTCTGCATTGGTTCCATTTTTATAATTGCCAGCTTTTATTGTTGAATTCCTAGAGTACATTTTTAATTACCTTCTGTTTCAATAACGAATTTCTCGACCTTCCAAAATTTCTGAAACGGACCTAAGACTCCTCTATACTCCTCACGCGAATGATGTTTACTGAACTTTGCTCCCTTCCAAGGAATTTTAAGTAATTCATATCACATTTTTTTCGCATTGACTCATTTTTAAATTACCAGCTTTTTATTGCTGAATTCTTAAAGTTCATTTCCTTTTAATTACGTTCGTTCTAATAATTTAGCAGTGGCGGTTTTTCGTCCAGGTGCCAAAGGTGCTCACACCGTGAATCGAGCCAGCTCTAAAAACTCATTTTGACGCGCATCGTGATTTCATACTGTCAAAGTCCACCAGTGGTCTTTAGAGTTTATTTATATCTCCATCATGTGTCATAAGGACATTTGTGACCCTTTTAAGGGGACCCACATTAGCACAAGATGACCTACAATATTCATGCAATATCTTTACGATGTTGTGTGACATCTGTGACATTATAGAATGGATGTCGTATATCTGAGCTGAGTTTAGTTTACCACTATTCAGATCCACTGGAATATATTCTTTCAAAAAACAATATTGTTCTTCTTGTCATTCTAACGAAGTAGCGACAAAAAAATAATGATATTAATCATTTTACAGGTTTTGTTGAATAAAATTGTTAATTGTTGTTCATAAATTTTAAATTGGACTAGTAGCAAATTACGAACTACTTCAGGTCAAAGTGCGCAAGGAAACATCAAATTCGATGTATAAATTAATTTCGCGATTTAGAAATGGAAACCACGCATAATCCCATTCAAATCTTCCTTCGAAAATGTTTATCATAGGATGCTATTTTTATGTACTTATGACTTTATCAAAGTTTTAGAAATGGAAAAGTTCTGCTGCACTTGAAGACAACATTTCTCTTTATAACAGTTGATTCTTAGTGGACTTTAACTTAAATTATTTAAAACTCCTTTATAAGAAAAAAATTTTCACTGTCCCTTTCATGAGGAAACTTTAAAACCAGCTAGAAATGTGAATAAAAAAACGAAAATAGAGCATTAGTCTAAAAGAAGCACAACAAGTAAATTGCTATTGATTTCTTTTATTATTTGTCTGAAAAAAAGTTGAAGTGATCTGAAAAGAAGACCCTGTGAAAGTTTCCATGTCCAACTCCTTACTTCGGACTTCGGAGCGCAAGTTAAAAGTTTCGATGTCTAAAGCAGTAATCTCCCCTTTACGTCGTGCCATCTGATTATTCATGAAACTAAAACTAAATTTTAACTGAAGATCACTAATATTGCTTTGATCCATATAATTAATTTCTCAATGAACACACATCTTGCTGAATTTAAACATATTTATACGGTACAATCGATCATAACTGAGAAATAATACGAATATTCAATCAAATTATATATACATACGATTAATTAATGTTAAGATGACAATATCAAATTCTTATCTCTATCCATTCATAAATCATTTAATTTCTATATTTTTCATATTTCATCGAAAATAAAATCAGCTTTTTCTCCAATTTGAAGAAGAAATCAATTTTTCGCATTTTGGAACCCTTATAACAATTACGAGCTTCTAAGCAATGGTATAGTCAAAAAATACAGTGCCGGACGTCAACCTGGGTGACAAAAATTGTGCTGTTTTAAGGACATTTCCAAATTTTTTCTATTTATTTTGGGAAAAAAGTGATGGAACTAAGTGTTCCGGTGCTTTCTGCTGAACTTCGCTTCTTAGTAAGTTCTATCACAAACTGCATATGTTCTTTCTCTTTCGGCTATATACTTTCCTTTGGTATATATATGTAATAATCTCACTTAATTCTGTATTCCCAAATTTTAATATTATATTTTTAAATTCTTAATGTATTCAAAAATCACTTTCCTAAAAACTCCAGTTTCGTTCTGTCCCCGCGCTGGAGGTATATTAAATCTCTCATTTTGCATATTTATTACTAAAAGAATACTTACTGTGCAAGAAAGAAAATCATGACGGCGTCGCCATATAATACAGACTTTTTTTCCTGAAACGCTCAATGTACTTATTAAAAATACCCAATATTCCCTGATCACGTGCGTCCATATGTTATTCCTTTGATCTGAGAGAATACAGGGATTTTCTGTGCACTTTCGCTTGTACACCAGAGATGGGCGTATAATCCACCACTACCCAATGATAATAAAATAAGAGTGTATTATTTGCTCGGCCTATTTATTTAGAATGACTATAATTTCGAATACATTATATATATATATATAATGATTAAAGAGTACTTTAATCTTCTTTAAAAAAATAAATCTTTTCAACTCCACATAAATTTTAATTATAAACCACTTCTACTTCAAACTTAGATAAACGTGTTTCTACATTAACTAGAAAGTCGGAAGATCTTCGGGGCTTCCCCGTTTCATCAGCAGTAGAAGGCATGATTGCCGCCATCTTTCTTTTTTTTTAGCTGATGTAGCACTCTCCTGGTAAGAGCGGCTTTACGCGGCAAACTCTTTCACCTCCTGGTCAAGGTTTGACGACTATCATTGCGTTTTATATCGATGACCCGCACTATAGTCTTCGTCAAATGAATGTAAGTAGAAATTGATCAAAGACACTACTTCAAGATGCTTGGTTACACTCACCTAAAGAATAATGTTATAATACCCGCATGACAAACGTAATTGCAAACGGCATCTCATCCAGCTATCTTGCCCTGTGACGTGACGTCACCTCTTTATTTTCACCTCGAAATACGCGCTATGAATTAAAGGATTACAGTTAAATCGTTGGATGTAGCGTGTATCGTGAGAGCATGAATTAACCTGCCTGTATACTGAACGCCATCCCTCATTAGAAGAAAAAAAAAAGCAGCCATTTCATCTATTTTAATTAGTAAGTAAAAAAGTGTATTTCGGTTTGAACGAAATGATAGTATAAATTTCTACATTGCACTTATTTTTATTGTTACAATTAGATTATCAACTGATCAACACCCTTAACGGTTGATTTTGCAGAACAAATGTATTGTCCTGCTAACCACCAAATGTAAAATAATTTCTGGAAACGATGACGTAAGTAACACCAAGTGAAAAGGACTATTGTAGTTTTGAACAATACGGGGTCTATTTGAGACATGCCTCGCAATTTTGAACCTGTGATGAGGATGACATTGACTTGGCAACCTCATTTCCGCGTTTAGTACGTTGATTCTGTGCACGCCTTGCCAGGTGGCGAAATTTCCGGCCCCATGGCAAACCCTCCTAGTTAAATCAAGCTACCCCCCGGCTGAATGCTCTGTGCTGTGTGTGTGTGTGTGTGTGTGTGTGTGTGTGTGTGTGTGTGTGTGTGTGTGTGTGTGTGTGTGTGTGTGTGTGTGTGTGTGTGCGTGCGTGTGCGTGTGTGCGTGCGTGCGTGTGTGAGATGCGAACTCTTTCCAGCTCAATAAATGCATTTTAGTTATTACTAATCAGCATGCTTTTATTTCGTGAGATATCTAACCATAAACACCAAACTTTCGTGACACATCAGTGGGAGGACATTTATCTAATACATCGCGTTTCTGAGTTATCCCGAAATCACATACACACGAAGAGACGGTCAGCCCGTTGTTAGATTCGGTCAAAAATCCGATGTACATCTACAACTCTGATCATAACCATATGCTAAATTTCATCCACCATCCAGATTTAAAACTGTAGAAATAAAACCGTATATACATATGGACATATTTAATAAAAATCCACAATTTTTGTGTAGAATCCACATACAAAATATCATCAGCCTAGCTCGTTGCGTTTTTAAGTTATCCTGTTCACAGACAGGTAGACATAATTCTACAAACTTTCCGTTTGCGGATTCAGGGAGATCTAAAACGTGGAGAAGCACAGTGGCGGCGGCTCGGGTGGACGAAGGAAGAGGTTGTGGGCCCCCCCCCCCCCCACACACACACTCACACATTTTGTGGAAAAAAATAATTTTTTATTTCATATCATCTGCCTAAAACTCGAATTATAAGAAAAAATATTATTCGGAAAAACTAGCTAATTATTTTTAAATTTTTTTGTCTGCTCCCTATACTTCCTGGTACTTTTCTGAGATGGCGGAGTTCCAGGGTACTTACGTGGTGGCCTAGTGGTAAGGTCTCGGCCCAGGTTCGAAACCCGATTCCATTGAAGATCCGCCATGTATGGGGCTCGTTACACACTACATCATAGGTTGTGGTCAAATGTCCTCCCGCTGGTGTGAAGCCCACAACCCACGTCCACCGACTCACCCATAAGCGGGGTTTACACGCGAACAGTAAAACCGACAGTAGGATGTCGCTGTCAAGTTCGGACAGAGACTTGCTGTGGCCCGGTTAAAACTTTTATGATTCTGCGCATACGTCATCTTTTACTGTCGGTTTTACTATTCGCGTGTAAACCCCGCTATAGGGTTTAGAGTCCATAGGGCTGGACAGAGAGGCGGAAGTTTGGAGAAAGGGTGCCAACTCAGGTGTCGTCTGACCACGGTTCAAAATGACGAGGTCTTTCCCAACTTATCCCTTGTGTTGCTTCAAAACGGAACGTTAATATAACTAAACTAAACGGGGGCACTTTTAGGTGTCTATGATTTTTTTGCCCTTCAATCACCGCCACTGGAGATGCATCAAAATCTCGGGGTCCAATTTTTTGACGATTACAATACTCTCTTTTCTTATGCTATTAGAGAGTAGAAACGGCGTCGAAAATTTTTTAAGAAATTAAATATCTCAAAAAGAAACAACACGGAAATGCAAAAAATTTGGCCTCGAAATTCTACTGAGTTTCACTAACCTACAGGTTAATGACCACTTATGCCTTTCTATACGCCACCACCAAGCGAATTAACTGTAACCGTCTTCCCACTTTTCCGATGCGTTTAAAAAGATAAAGTAATGAGCATTTTGAGTTAGAAGAAGCGCAGCGATAAATCAGCGAATGTGCCTTCCCGAATGGAGAACAGTGGGAAAACGGTGAAAAAAGGAAGAAAAGAAAACGTGCGGTAGCCGATTTCGTGACTTATTAGGATGTAGGGGGGTCAGGGCCGGTTCAAGGTGGCCTGCATCGGGGCATGTGAACCGAAGCGAAGGAACTCACCACTGCCAGATGAGGGTTAAAAAAATGACAAAAGACGATAGCGGTTGATTGATAATTCGGGGTGAGGTGCATTTGTTCTGATGGCATGAGTTCAGGTTGGAAAGTGAAAAGGGAAAACAATACTAATGTCTTTGTTTACCGTCACGATTTAGTGGGATATTTGTAACAGGTGGTTATGAGGGTTTCTTATTCACACAGAGAAGTCATTTTTTTGTTTCTGTTTTCATGCAGCTGATCGAATTTCAGGAAATACTGAATTATGAGTTCGAAAACGACTTAAGATACTAATGGTGCCTGCTGCTTCCTACTTTCTTATATACAAAGTATGCAAAGAGAAAGTTTTATAATCACCGAAAAATTCAGCCATTTGATGAATTTCTGCGTTTTACACATCTCTGAGATCGAAATAACAATTTTTTTATGCCTCTCTGTTCGTCTGTATGGGAACTCGATATCTCGGAAAAGGAAGAAGCTAGATGGTTGAAATTTTGCATTTTGTCTTTATAAAGCTATTGCAGATTTGTGTCAGACATAAAACAGAATCCTTCGAAGGGAAGTTAGTTAATTCTTTCACTCTTTGAACAGTTCGTTAGTCTCCAAACCACCTGTTAGAAATTTTTCTTAGTAGGTTCTGCATTTTGCGGATCATATGAAAACTATGAAAAAGACAGCCATTTTGTAGATATCATTATGGTGAGTTCACTCAATCTGTGTGAGCTACTTCCAAATGGATTTGGCGAATTCCTAAATATAAAAGATTTTAGGTAAGTAATCATAAAATTGCATGGTTTACTACTAGAGAATGCGCACTTTTTAGACAATTTACCTTGACTTGGTTCGTGTTTATAAAGATGAATTTTTAAATATATTTTTCAGTCACTTCCTGACGTTCTGAAATTTTGTACACTTGTGCATTCTCAACAACAATACACAATTTTAATGAATTCAGAACTTAATTACCGGATAATCGATTAAATTAGTTAAATTTTGATTCCATATAGGTGGGGCCCCTGGTCGTGAATCCGCAAAAATTTGTTCCAAATTTCCATAATATTTATATTAATGAAATATAAATTAAATTTAAAAAGTAGAAAATAACTAAAATAAAAAATATGTATGTTTTTTAGTTCACCAATAAGAGCGCGCATGTAGAAACTGTTTTATTATAACAGTAATACAGTAGGACTTTGATTAACCGTCACTTTCTATTATCCGTCAATATCTAAAAAAGTCTAATCCGTCATTTCTGTACATTATTACTCTTGAACTTTATATTGATCGTTGTGTAAGATTAAATACAACTAGCCGCTCTCCGGGAGGGTTCGCGGGCAGCACCCACTTTGCTCAGCACTGCCCCTGCCTCCTCGCTGCTTCGAGGCTCTCAGACACTACTTTTTTCAGTTTTAAATACTGCATGAAGATCAGTGGAACAGACCATAAAACCATAGTAGATTTCATATTCTTTGTAGACAACATATTCCTTTAAAATTGTAGCCCTCGTGTTGCTTCAAAACGGGACGTTAATATATAACCTAAACCTTTAAAATTGTAAAATCTTTCAATAAACCTCATCTACTTGTAATGTTTTGTATAACCTTTTCGCGAATTTCGGAATGAAAGTCTTCAGATCCATAAATACATAATGATATCGCCTTAAATAGATAGTTTCCATCACCTACAATAGGTATTTTACAATATTTTTGACACGCCATTGTGATGGAACTGTTGGGATCTAGATATTTAAAATAATATGGTAAAACCTTCAGACAGTTCGCCAGCCCCAGCCGCCCGACGGATTTCGACAATTTTTATTTCATATGAAAGCTTATGACGTCTAAATGTGCCATCAAGGGTCGCCTGCCACCCCACCCCCCATTTTTGAACGAAATCGAAAAAACATTTCTACGCCATACATTTTCTATATGTTTTTTCGATTTCGTTCGAAAATGGGGGGTGGGGACAGACGACCCTTGATGGCACATTTAGACGTCATAAGCTTTCATATGAAATAAAAATTGTCGAAATCCGTCGAGCGGCTGAGGCTGGCGAACAGTCTAAAGGTTTTTACCCACAAAGAATGTATGGTGGAGAAATGTGTTTTCGATTTCGTTCGAAAATGGGGGGACGACCCTTGATGGCATATATAGACGTCATAAGCTTTCACATGAAAAAAAAAAAAATTCGAAATCCGTCGAATGGTTGGGGTTGACGAACTGTCTGAAGGTTTCACCATATTATTTTAAATATATGTATAGATATGCATGTATTATTCGTTTTTAAAGAATTTTATTTTCATTTTTGTCCCAATCCAGCAGTGAAATCACGTTAATGTACCATATATATTAAGATATTTCTGTTATCCGTCCGAGCCTTGGAACAGACGGAGACGGTTAATCAAAGTTTTAGTGTAATGGCATTTACAAACTTCTTCTTATAGAAAAATTACCATTGTGCTCTGAAAATATCAGTAAACAGTACATCACACATATGTGTCGTTTGTAGCACAAAACAGAATCTCCACAGGACAAGTACTTCACGAGGTACTAGTTAGGTGGCACAAGATTTATTAAGAAAGGAGTCGCGTACTTTCAGTTCTTCGACTCTTAAGGCTACGTGAGTCGGTTAGAAGAAGCATTTAATGGGATTAAATTTTGCATATAAATTTAATATGCATTCGATAAATCTAGATAACATTTTGTAAACCCTGTACTGAGTATCCATTTATTGCATATATTATATTTAATTTTGTTTCATATGAAATGACACATGAGACAAAATGTGAGTCTCTTTTTAACATAATTTATTTTTAGGCTGTCTTACTATCTGTAAATTGCGTAATGCGAAAATCGTTCAGTGGAAAGGGGAAAGAAAATACTTTGAATAAATAAGCATTTAGTTAATTTTCTCGTTCTTTTCTTAATATATTTTGGAGATTTACTCCTATATTTGTTGTCTTTTTCCAACAATTGGCCCTCACAGAAGGTTGGTGCCAATAAATTTCGAAATAATGTGACATAATCGATTCCTAAGGTCGATTGGCATTTGATTGTTGGAATTCCGTATCTGGATTGGCTTTTTCATAGTAATAGTTTTTAATCTTATTATCTTTCTGTATTTCATTGTGTGAATATTATTAGGTTATATTGTTTATTATATTTAATTTTAAATGAGGGTTTAATAGGTGTATATGATAAAAATGTTATTTGAGTTTTAATGGTTTAAAAAATATATAACTATATATATATATATATATATGAACATACAAAAGAAACTAAGTAGAGTATATCAAAATGCAATTCAAAAACTAAAAAAATATTAATTAAACAAAATAACCAAATCTAAAATAAAATCTAAAAAAATTGAAAATACTAGAGATACTGAGAGCAAAAGGTAAGTTTAAATATTTAAATGTTAGCATGTAAATGGCCTCTGTTGCCATCAAAACAATTGAAAAAAGGCAATCCAAATATATGGAGTTTTCAACAATTAAATTAGTAGCTTGGCTGTGGACAAGCTTAGCCATGTTAAATCAATTTTGCTGTACAAACCATCCCTGTTACTAAAGCTGTTGAAAAACAGAAAGAAAAACAGAAACTTACCCTAAAATGAAAGAATTTAGAATGAAAAATCAATACACTAACAAAATATCATCGTTATATGGAAAGTACCTAAATTAAATCTATAAAATACATCAATATGTTGCCCTATTATATCGCACTGAAAACAATAAATACATCATTAAATAAAATATCCATTCTTATTCACTAAAAATTATAGATTCAATGTTTTTATTTATACTTTACTTCTAATCCCCATTTCAATATAAAACGCTCCTTAGATTGACTTCACAGATTGCCAAAACTAGATTTCTAACTATGATTCAACTTAAATTAACCAAATAATTTAATTTATTGTAATATTAAAGAATTAGTATGATACCTATATTAAAAATCTCAAAACCTGTTAAATTATGTAATCAATTAATAATCTAAATTTTTACAAAATAAAGTATTAAATTTTTATAAAATATAGAATTCAATCTTGTTTTAAGGAGTTTTTTATTTTATAAATCCTGGCGCCATCTCTGTAGTAATTCAGAAACTAATAAAGCAATAACTAATTTGAAAGAAATTATACAATATAAATATTAAAAGAAAAAATACATACCTATAAGACAAGAATTACAAATATCCCATTAAATAGTAAAATGAATGTCTTATTCTAAGTGACCTAAATATTTCTTATCTATATAAACTCTTAAAAAATTTTTTCGGCATTTCATATACCAATGCAGAATTATAAAAAAAATTATGTTCCTTATTATCATTGTCTGTTACGAAATTATATATATATATATAAAATGTATTCGTAATTGTAGTCGTTAAATCACAAAAACAGCAGGCCGAGTTAAATTATAATTTTCATTTTATTATGGGAGAGTGACGAAATATACGTACATCATGCTTTAAGTTTCATAGCCAAAGTGAACAGAAGATCCCTGCTTTTCCTCAGGTAGGGATTTAACAGATAGACATGTGATCAAAGTGAAGGGAATAATAGCTATTTTTACTATATTACGTAAGTGTTTTAGGGAAAATGCCTGGCGGCAATAAGTCGCTGATTTCGTGATTTATGTGCGCGTGGAAACGATTAAAATATTCTTTTAGTAATAAATATGCCAAAAATGAGAGATTTAATTTACTTCCAGAGCGGGAAAAGAACGGAACTGGAGTTTAAGAAAGGTAATTTTGGAATACCTTAAGACTTTAAAATATATAATATTAGAATTTGAAATAATATTAAGTGAGATTATTACAATTTCCCCCCTCCGCAAGACGCGTGTGTGCGCCAAGGCTCTTGGCACACAACCGTATCTTACAGGGTTGCCCAAATAAGAAATTTAAATTTGAAATAGAATTCTTATAAACTTTTTCCCTTCACTTTATCATAAACATGAAAATAATTTCAAATGTATTTTATAACAACATTAATATGAACAAATGTAAACTCTTGTACTTCCTGTAAAAATTCTTGATACCTGTAAAAACTCTAAATGTAAACAAATAAAAAACATTGATATATAATTCTAAAATATAAATTGTTTCTTTTTTTTTTTTTTCTTTTTCAGAAATCAGGAAATTTAAATATTTTTAAGTGTCGTGTGGTAGTATGGCAATTAAAATTTATGACTTAATTTATTTTTTATAAAGTGAAGAATTTTCTGTTTAGGAAGAAAGATACGATGGGACATTATAGCCTGCAGAGATGAGCATTTTTGGTTTTGATGGTCAAACTCTGTGCTAATCCAAATCGCAAAATCTCCTCAGAAAAATGTTTTTCTTTTTATTTTTTTTAACAATCTAACTACACTCTCAATCTGTTATAGCAGTCGAAATAGTACAAAAACTGATATTCCGAGGCCTCAGAATGGAGGGAGTTGGCTTTATTTATTTTTTCTTTTGTTCATTATTTATTTTTCTCTGTATAGTAAAATTTGTTTTATTTACTTTCTTTTAAGTCATGTAACATAAATTATTTACCATCCTCCAACAACACATTTAAATCTAATTTTAAACAAAATTAATTTATGAAGCAATTGAAATTTATGTGAATTATAAAATTTAGAGTATTTTAAACTAAGCTTACTTTATAAACATTTAAAGCCATTTTTTAAGTAGCATTTCTTATTATAACCATAATCGAAAGATGTTATTTTCAGAATTGCATGGGATTTCATTTCAAAATATAAGAGATGCACAAAAACAAACTATGTATAAATAAATCAAATCTATGAATAAATCAAATTTGCAACTTAAACTTTGCAAAGTAATACTCAAAATTTTTCAGTGAATATCTCTTATTCTTAATAAAACCCCTTATACCTCAACATTTATTATAGCATTGATATCAGCAAAATAACTTTCAAACCAAAACAAGAACAATTTCACTTTTTAAATTAATGTCAAAAATTATTATATCAAATGAAACATATGATTGAAAACATAATAAAACCAAACTTTTAAAATTAATATTTCTTTGTAAAATATTTCATATTCAACATGAATACCTTAAATTTCAAAATTTAATATGGACACTGCAAAATTAGTTTAAAATCACAAACACTTTAAATTTTTCAAATGCAATTTCATACCAATCAAGAAATATAAATCAATACATAACAACACCAAATAAAATTTTTTTCAAATAAAAAACTTAAAATCAATTAATAATCAAAAGTAAATAATTAAACAATCAGAGATTAAAAGTTATATTTTTTGGTGCACCACGTCGAGGCATTTTAGAATGGATTTGTAGATTTTATTTGAATCAGCTGCAGTTTTTTGAAACCAATAACACAGGGAAACTGAAATTATGCAAATCTTGGCGAAATTAGTACATTATTTTTTTATCATTTATTGCGCAAATTTCTTTTTTTTTTTTTTTCATTTGAAGAAAATGCACTTGTACACAAAACTTTCCTTGATATTATCTGTATCCGAGAGCACACTGGTTGAAGACAAAATACTTTTTGTTATTGATTCGTGCACTTAGAAATTTAACACTTATTTTTTTCATTTTGAAGAAAACCGAAACAGGAGCGTAAAACGAAATGAAGATTTGAAGCGCAATATGGATATTCCGTTAGAATCATATTTTTCCTGAAGCAGATAATAAACACAACGTGGGGATTTTTTGATGACACTTTTGAAAAACGTTGTAGATGTGGAGTGAAGTTGAAGCTGCATCAGGAATTTCCTTGCCGGCAGCTGGATTTCAGGATATCAGGGACGAGACATCAGGAAAATTACAGAGTCTGGTGTTGATTTTTCAGGAGGCACTATTAGAAGTTCCGATAAATTTGCAGCTATTTTGGTCAGCCATTTTTTGTTATTCCCCGTCACTCTCCTTTACGTTGTTTCGTTTTCAATTCTTACATTTTTAAATTTTTTTTCCCCGTTTGGAACAATCATCCTGTCGACTCTTAAAATGTATTCGTAATTGTAGTCGTTAAATCACAAAAACAGCAGGCCGAGTTAAATTATAATTTTCATTTTATTATGGGAGAGTGGCGAAATGTACGTACATCATGCTTTAAGTTTCATAGCCAAAGTGAACAGAAGATCCCTGCACAGAGAAGAAGAATCAGAGGTCTCACTCCCATAGACCCTAATGGCAACTTTTTTAACATTGAACGTCACATAGACAGTACGCCCTCTATCGCAGACTACGGAACTAACCAGAATACGTCAGCGTGACGTCACTGCGACGCAACTGGAAACGAAACCAATACTTATCGTCATGACAACGATGTGAACAATTATTAAAGTATTTATTGTATTTCTAACTCGTTTTTCGACGATTATTAAATTTAAGAATATATAATTTCTTTTGATACATTGTTAATTTGACAGCCTAAATTGTAAAATTTTAAAATAATGGTTTTTTTCACTAAATTCACCTATTCTTTAATACAGAAATTAAAAATAAATATACATTAAAAAAATTTATTCGTCTCTTGTAGAGTACAAATAATTTAAAACATATGGATGTATAATTTAAGAAGTATAAAGTATTTTTCAGATTATTAAACTTCATTTATTCTTTATCATAATTTTTATATTAGATCATATATTTTTTTGAAAAATCTGCACGAAATTAATTTTTGTCGATAAAGTTAATATACTATCTTTTTCAGAATATATTTACACTTCAAAAATAAATTATTTTTTAAGAAATAAATATTCATACTTATTCAAGATAGAATGTAATTTCCATAAAGAAAATTCATTTGCGATTTTTTTTTTTAACTTTGCAAGAAATTAATTTTTGTGGCTCAAGTAAATACTATATATCTCTTTCAGAATATTTTAAAACTTCAACAATAAATTTCAATTAATTCTCTCCAAGATACAAAAATTGCTACAATGCAATTTCCATAAAGAAAATTTATTTGTGATTTTTTTTAACTCTGTAAGAAATTCATTTTTAAAAATTATGTTAATATTATACTATTTTTTTTAAATATATTAAAACTTCACCAATACATTAATTTTTAATAACATTCATTATTATTCCAGATACAAAAATTAAAATGCAATTTCCATACAATAAAATTCATTTTTGAAGTTTATTTTTCTGAATTTTTCCAACCCTAACAACAAATTGTCTTGCTAAGTTGTTATAATAAATGTTTAATATTCAAAATAATGTAAAATTTCTTTATTGAACCAACATAATAAATTACAAAACATTGCAACTGCATAACATTTCCAACAAACATTGACTAGAAACCAGAGTGATTTGTTGTGTATAGTTTAAAAACATTCAATATAAGAGAGTGTAATAAAATAAACCAAGATAATTGAATGACCATTGTACATAGGGTGGGCCTAGGTCAGGATTTTAAACTCCCGACACACTACGCTCATACTGTCCAGCATAGTAATAATTTTATTCTGAAATTATAATTTTTGATTAAACAGTATAAACAAATTTTCCCTTTTTGGAATAACATTTGCAAGCTTATCTATAAAAAAATCATCAAGAATTACAAGCATAAAACATATTTCAACTTTTTCTGAACTTGCATTGAATTTCAGATTATTGTTCATCATTTAGGCATGTTTAATCATTATTTTAC
This sequence comes from Araneus ventricosus, assembly GCA_013235015.1. NCBI lineage: Eukaryota > Metazoa > Arthropoda > Arachnida > Araneae > Araneidae > Araneus > Araneus ventricosus. Next base: position 627,518 of record BGPR01000003.1, on the reverse strand, counting down.
AAAAGAAGAAATTTAAAAAAAACTCATGCCTCCTCTTCGTGTTCTGGATTAGAAAATATATATATTAACTTTAATTAAAACAATGAAAATAAGTTAAACAAATAAGTTAAAATCAAACAAAAACATCCATGCAAATTGATGAAATACTGTAACAAATAAGTCTCGGCCATTTTAATAATATCATATTCTTTAAAATATATGAAAAAATGGTATGTTTATCTAATTTATCAGCTTTATGTATCAGTTACTTTTCACAATTTATACATTCAAGAGATAAACTTTTTACAGCAAAATAAACTCAAATATAAGATCAAGCGTTTTATTTGGATGATATTCAGGGTACTTAGTGTGTAAAGTTATCCATATTTTATTTGCTGAACAGCACCATGCAATGAATTTACCTAATGTAAACAATCATTTGATCAGTTTTAAACTGCTGAGGATAAATGGTTATATATTTTGTTGAAGAAGATTATCCATGCATGGAATCTAGGAATTAAATCATTCTTCTGCAGCCATCCTGTAGACAGTCCAGCTTCAACAATGACCGAGTTCCTGAAAGAACAAGCAAATTTCTAGTACATTCCCATTTATATAAAATAAACTATAAAAATAAATTCTTTTTATAAAAGGCACTACCTCATTGTCATGCATAAATATTAGTAAATAAATATTCAACTGAGAGGGTTTCTGATCAATAATTAGTAATTAGAATTCTAAGAAAGTCATTTACAAGTAACTTTCTTATGTTAAGATGTGTTAATTAAAACAGATCAAAATATTTTGATATCCTTAATAAAATAGTTTTACATAATATGTTTAGTAGATAAACTTCCTGTATTTAAATAATAGAAATGAGAATGAATAGTTTAATTTTTATTTGGAAAATTCTAAATATTATTCACATTTAAAAAATATTAATAAAAACAAGAACTTAAAATGCAATATAGCCTTAACCAGACTACAGATTCTTAATCAGTTCCTTATTCAACTGCATCTCACAATAGCCCATTTTTAACATAGAATACACATCTAAAAATTACTTTGCATTTGTAAGCACAAATAATAATTTTCATACTGTAAAATTTCATAGGTAGAAGCTCCAGTTTTGGTCAGATTAAGAGAAAATTTGAAATTGAAATTTCACAGTGGATGACTGTTTAAAGCATGTTAAATCATACTTATACTATTCTTTAGCAAATTTTATTGGCTTTCTGTGAGTTATAAAATTTTTCTGAAGAATATTTTAGATTTTGAGTTATGAATTTTTAAATAAATTAACCCAATTTGCAGCAGTTTTGGCCACACTAATATTATATTTTTAACAGACATTTTAATGAATTTTCAGCCAAAATAAATCAATTTTATGCAATATGTATTTTAGTTCATTATTTTCTCTTATTTTAAATGTGATTTTTTTTATGAATTTATAAAGATATGTAATAAAATTTACCCAAGCTGATTTTCACTATAGATTTCAATTTTTAAATAAGAAACAGGAATGCAGTAAACAATAATTTAATTTGGTTGATAAAATACAAACTGTATATACTCACATAACTTTTTTGATAAAATATGAAACAAAAAAATGGGGATAGGAATAAACTTACATTGCAAGTACTTAAAGCATAGTTTTTTTTAAACCTTATAAATCAAGAATTTGCCTTATTATACTCACTAACAATATCCACATATATATTTTTTTTATGATTTTTAACTTCAACATTAATCAAATTCATTTTTTAAAATTAGAGCAATCAATGCACACGAAAGAATATTCCTCAGCACTTGAGTCAGGTTCCTCAAGTTGAAATTTTCTAACATAAATGTTAGGTAAACATTCAAAATGGAGATGTTTTTGACATTCCATTTTGAATTGCATTAGCAACTTTATATGGTGAGTAGCAAAATATTTTTATGGAAATGCTACCTGCCATCTTATTTTTGATTGGAGCCATTACTATGCAAAGCGAAACAAAACTAAGTCAGTTATTATTATTTTAGAAACAAAATTAAATCAGTTTGCTTTTATTTTAGAAATAAAACTAAATTAGTTGCTTTTATTTCAGAAAAATAAATCAAAATAATCTAAAAATGTTAGAAAACTTTATCCTAATATCTGCAATATAGTCATACATATATTATTACATACATAATTTTTAATATACAGCTGTATTTCTATTGACATAAAATCTCAATATAGTTAATTTTAATGATAAAATAATTGTAGCTTGGAAATTATTATAACAGTTAACAATAAATATTTGGAGAGTAATAGGCAAAGGATCGATATCTTTCGGGGTTATTTTTAATTCCACGTCATATTATTCGGCAATAAATATAAAAAAATACAAAAATTGACAAGGTATATTGCATGGACACTCAGCATTATTCCATACTGATAAACAGTTTAAAAGTCTACTGTAATTGCACGAAAATAAACAAAACTTCATTACTTTATTTATTAAAGCGAAAATAAATGTTTCCTATCTATTAATTCATGCAAATTGTCTTTCATAAAAATTAAAAACACTTATTAAACCTACCTGTTCTTATGAAGAGGATCATCGTATGCAAAGGTACACAACATGGTGCCGACTTCGGAATTTTCCTTTTGAAAACGCGGGAATCCACAGAGAAATGCACACAGAAAATACAAATTCCACACAAATTTAAGCACAATAATAATTCTAAGCTAAATAAATCCAAGAAAAATTAATAAATAAGCTTGTCTCTATGGCATAGAACAACGAAGTCAGAAACGAACAACGTCCAAGGGCAATATGGCGTTCAGTTTCTGTTCTGGTTTCGCTTTGTAGTTCACGACTTCGCGAGTGGGGGCGCTGAAGAAATTACGGAGTGAGACCTCTGATTCTTTTTCTCTGTGGATCCCTGCTTTTTCTCAGGTAGGGATTTAACAGATAGACATGTGATCAAAGTGAAGGGAATAATAGCTATTTTTACTATATTACGTAAGTGTTTTAGGGAAAATGCCTGGCGGCAATAAGTTGCTGATTTCGCGATTTATGTGCGCGTGGAAACGATTAAAATATTCTTTTAGTAATAAATATGCCAAAAAAATGAGAGATTTAATTTACTTCCAGAGCGGGAAAAGAACGGAACTGGAGTTTAAGAAAGGTAATTTTGGAATACATTAAGACTTTAAAATATATAATATTAGAATTTGAAATAATATTAAGTGAGATTATTATATATATATATATATAGTAAACTAAAAACATCAAATTAGCAATTTACTCAAACATACATTATATTTACTATATATATATATATATATATAATTATTAAGATTAAATTAAATTACCCTATCCATAATCATACATTCGAAGTACAAAAGAAAATTTGACATAAAACTATTATCTTTACTTATCAAAACTTGAAAAAGACAATCCTATTTGAAATTCCAACAACAATCAAAGTAGCCAAACAGCCTTGGGACTGATTTGTCGCATCAATCTAGATTTTTGGCGCCAACCCTCTGCGAAGCCAATTGTTGGACAAAAGAAAAAGGGAAATATGTTCCAAAATCATCTCAGAACGAGAATAAAAGGAAATAAGAAAACATCATACTATTATACCTACTAATATCAAAGATATATACAAACACACTATTATACAGCATACTATTCAAACACTAAATATAGTTTTATGTATCTGACTTATGTACTTAACGATAAAATAAGTTCCTCATTTAATGGGAAAATGCTTTTTTTTTAATTTCAGCATATTTATTACTAATATAAAACGCTGAAACGAATAATTAAATTCAACCTATTAGAATAATATATATTTTAGATATGCCTATAGATAAATAAAAATTATTATTATATAATGCAAACAAAATCTTTAAAATATTGGAGCCATTTACCTTTGAAATAATATATTAAAATCTTATTGCTAAATATATCATATACGATTATAAAAAGGATAATTTAAGAAGAGATTAGATGAGAGAATAAATAAAAAGAAATATATTAATTTATTGGTATTACACATTTCCTATTAATATAAGCATACAGGAAATTTTTAGAATACCCATATCTCATAGCATTTTTAAAAAATGCACTAATATGGGACTGCTTACTAATTCTATCTGTGACTATCATATTGCTTCTGTGAATATAATTTAATACAATATTTTCGTATATTAAACGACTTATATTACTATTGCAATCTATATATAAAGAAGTGTTGTGTAGAGCATATCCAATCCAAGGAAGATGCAGTCATTGTAGAACGAATAACAGTTTGTTTAATCTTCAGACATGCTTAGGTCAAATCAGATAAAGGTCAAATCAGATATATATATATATATATATATATATATATATATATATATATATATATGGGAGAGTGGCGGAATATAAGTGCATCTCGTATGAAAGTTTCAAGTTAAGAGAGAACGAAAAAATCCCTGCTTTCTCTTAGATAGGGAATTAACATATAGACACATGATCAAAGTGAAAGAAATATTGGATATTTTTGGCAAATTACGTAGGTGTTTTAGGGAAAAGTCTGGCGCCAACAAGTAGCCGAGTCTGGTTGTTTGTGGGCGCGTGGAAGGAATTTAAGTATTCTTTTAATAATAAATATGCCAAAATGCGTGATTTTATATATCTCCAGCGCGGGGAAAAAAACGAAACTAGAGTCTAAGAAAAGTGATTTTGGAATACATTAGTGTTGTACTAAGATTATATATATATATTCTTTTCTGAAATAGTTTTAATGTTTTCTTTTGTTAATAAATATATGTGATATTTTGAGTTTTTAACTTTCTTAAATCATTTTTAACGACCCTTTATTTTTAATTACTTCTACTTCCATCGTAATAAACGCACAACGACTTTCATTTCGAGTCACGAGTCTTTCGGGAAAATCCCCTTTTTGCAGTATATAACCTCACAGCGCATTGTTAACTGCCCTTTTTTATTCAAGCATGTAAGCTGACAACAACAGCGCGCCTCTCGGGCGTAACCTCTTTAATCCTGGTCATGGAGCTACGCATAAAATGATCCCTTTACCTATGAAAAGGTAACCTATCTTCCATGATTGAATAAAAGAAGATTGAATCGACTGAAATCTTTTCATTGACTCACACAGATATTCTACATTTCACCTTTAATAAAGATGTTTCATATATATATATATACACACAAATCTAGATTTAATGCGACATATCAGTTCCCAAGGCTGATAAGCATTTGATTGTTGGAATTCTAATTCTAGGTTGTCCTTTTTCATAATGTAATAGTCGTTAATCTAAATATCTTGTATATTTCATTTGTATGATTATTGATAAGGTAATTTGATTTTAATTTTAATTTTTAGATTAATATTTGTATATATTACAAATATAACACATGTTTTGATTAATTGAAATATTTAATTATATATATTGTTTTACATGTGCTCTTTGCATGTGTATTGCACTTTTGTTTATAGGATCATTATTTAAATTCTGTTTAATTAATAATATTTTAGTTAAATACATATATATATATAATTTTTTAACTTTCTTAAATCATTTTAACGACACCTTATTTTTAATTACTTCCACTTCCATCGTAATAAGCGCACTACGGCTTTCATTTCGAGTCACGAGTCTTTTCCGGGGAAATTCCCTTCTCTGGGTACTTCAACTTTCTGCGCATTCATATCTGTCTTTTTTTATTCAAGCATGTAAGCTGCCAACAACAACGCGCCGCTCAGGCGTAACCTATGAATACTGATCATGGAGCTACGTAAAAACTGAATCCTTTACCCATGAAGAAATAACCTAATATCCTCAATGACAGAATAAAGGAAGATTAAGTCAAATATTATATCTTCCCTGAGCAAGATGGACCTTCCTTCATTAAAGCATGATCTTATATATATATATATAAATCCAAATATAACTTGTATATAATCATACAGAAATAAAGTAAACAAAACATATCAAAATCAAATCCTATACTAAAAAATCATTATTTGAACAATACATCAATTTTAAATAAAATACTAAAGATACCTTGAACAAAAAATCAGGTTTAAGCATTTATATGTCAACAAGGAAAAAAACTCTGTTGTTATTAAAAGTATTGAAAAAGGCAGACCAAGTAAATGGAATTTTCAACAATTAAAATAGCAGCTTGGCTGTGGACAAGCTTTAGCCAGGTTAAATTAATTTTGTTGTACAAACCATCCCTGTTACTATTTTTGTTGAAAAAACAAACAGGGTAATTTACCCTAAAATTAAAGAATTTAGAAAGAAAGTCTTATACTAACCCTAACAATAAAACATAATTGTATATAAACGACTAAAATTCAGGATAAAATATGTAGTATACATTATATTGCACTAAGATATTGCACAAAAGACAGTAAATATATAATTTAATAAAATACCTATACTTTTCAATAAACATTAACTAATCAGTGACTCCTCTTATACTTACCAGAATTCATCTCTTTCAATATAGCCCGCCAATCATATTGACATCACATGTTGCCACAATCAAAATTCCTACCATGAAACAGCAAAATTGACCAGATAATATAATTAATTTTTGATATCAAGAATTATTAGGATACCTATATTATTATTCTCAAAACCATTTTTAAAAATGTAATACATTTATTTATCTAGATAAAATTTGAAAATTGGTAAAAATGTCTATTAAAAAGGAATATTTCACAAGAAAGATCCTGGCGCCATCTATGTAATAAATCTGAAAACAATAACTCAATAACCTAATTTGAATATAATTACACATTACAGTAGAATAAGTGAAAACGCTATCCCACAATCAAAGAAATAAAAATATTTCTTTATAAACCAATATGAATGTTTTATTCTAAATGACCTAAATATTTCTTATCTATATATACTCTTAGAAAACCTATAGGCATTCCATAATCAAGTGCAAAGGAATAAAAAAATTTTATGTTCTTAATTCTAATATCAAAGTCTGTTACTAAATTATTATTTCTAAATATATAATTTTTTACTAAATTCTTGAAGACAGAAATGCTAAGATTACTATTCCAAAAAGGGAATTTATTAATTTGAAAATTAAATGCATTTCTTTTATCAAAGATATCTGTTACTAATTTATTATCTATGATTTTAATATCTAGATCTAAAAATTCTGCAGCTAATTCATTGTCATTAGTTTTAATAAGTTTTAGATAATCAGGGTAGAAGTCAATATGAGGCTTATGGTCTATTTCTTTATTGAATAATATTAAATCATCTATACAGCGGAATAATATACTATGGCTATAATTAGTCAAATCTTTCTCATAGTAGTGAAGATAAATATTTGCTAAACTATTGCTAGCTGAACCTCCTTGAGGTAATACTTTAATTTGATGGAAAATCTTATTATCAAAAAAGATATAATTTTCTTTTAGAACAAGATTAATAAGATTTTTAAAATTATTAATGTTAATATCTTTTTTAAGATCATAATCTTTATGTATATTTACTAGAGTATTAGTCAAATCTTCAATATCTATACTATTAAATAAATCCTGGAAGTCAGAAGTATGTAAACTAGTTATTTCTACATCTTTAATTACATTTAATATATATATATATATATATATATATATATATATATATATATATATATAGAGTATAAATCGAAAAATGAAAGAGTATAAAATGTGAGCCTTTAATGTGTGTCTTTATATATATATATATATATATATATATAAGAGAGAGATACAATTTCTATGAGACAAATAGACAAAAAGCCGTACCATCTGTTCTTGTAACCATTACGGTTACTGAACAATTGAGCAGATATGAGAGAACAGATAGAAGGAGATATGGACAGATGGATGTACAGACAGACAGACACTTTTTTCCGTAAATATCTTAATATAAAAATCGTTAGGCAGAGAATGCAACGGCTGATACAATCAAAGCAGGCGAAGACAAGGCGGACGAATCAAGCATAAAATATCATCATGCTACGATGTTTCGAACGAGAGATTCGTATCTGTTTTGCAATGAACGATTTTCACAGCACGCAATTTACAGATACTGTGCCAACCTAGAAACTTTAATCATATTAAAAAAATTACCTCGTGCAATACCAAATAGTACTTTTTTTTCACTGTAAATGTGGTTTTTTCCCCCACGCAGATATGAAAAAAAGAAAACATCTTCCACAATTTCCAGCATATTCTTTTTAAGAAGAAAGTACATTTGAAAGACATTTTATTTTGCTTGTCAAATAATTAAGCGCGAGATTAAACCTAAAAAAAACCTGGAGCATATTGTTTTTTTCTTGAAAACTGGCTTCTTAACAAAACCTTTAACTCTGGCATTTTTCACGTAATTGATAATGCTTTTTTGAGGCGGACCTGCTTTGCAATTACTTTAATTAATTTTGCAATTAAAGGCGCCTCTAAAAATAAATTGAAGAACCTCAAAAGTAATTAATTCTTAAGGATTAGCGGTGGAAAAAAAGCGCGTATGTTTCAAGGGTGCCTTTTACTGGGCCTGCACAGACTGCTACAAATCTAATAATGCTCAAATAAGCACTTTTAGAAGCTGATTATTTTATCAATGAATCCATTGACAAAAAAGAAAAAAGGCGGAAGTGTTATCCACTCCACTTTTCCTTATACTTCCAAACAAGGATGCCACTTCAAAAATGGTTTTATTCGTGTGTTAAGCAGCTAATCTTCTAGGCTGGCATCAACAGAAATCTTCTTAGAGTATCCGAAATTACCCTTCTGTCGGTGGTTTGACACTCTTTATTTTTATTATTACTAGTAGTTTGACACTGTTTGTTTTTATTATTACTAGTAGTTTGACACTGTTTATTTTTATTATTGCTAGTAGTTTGACACTGTTCATTTTTATAATTACTAATTATTTGACATCTTCATTTTTATTACTACTAGTAGTTTGACACTGTTTATTTTTATAATTATTAGTAGTTTGACACTGTTTATTTTTATTATTACTAGTAGTTGACACTGTTTATTTTTATTACTACTAGTAGTTTGACACTATTTATTTTTATTATTACTAGTAGTTTGACACTGTTTATTTTTATTATTACTGGTAGTTTGACGCTGTTTATTTTTATTATTACTCATAGTTTGACACTGTTTATTTTTATAATTACTAGCAGTTTGACACTGTTTATTTTCATTATTACTAGTAGTTTGACACTGTTTATTTTCAGTATTACTAGTAGTTTTATAGTGTTTATTTTTATTATAACTAGTAGTTCTGTGAACAGTAAACCTCGCGTCAAAAAAAAAAACTAAGATCTGCTCTTCATCGCAGTGTTTAAAAGCATGAACATTCCGAATGCGTGCTCTTTGCACAAGTTTCTGCTTTTCTCAGTATTCACAAAATTACAATTAAATGTCTACTTTTAGAAGTATTAACAAAATTGCAATTAAACGTCTTCATCTATCAGTATTAACAAACTTACAGTTAAATGTCATTTGCTATCATCGGTATTTTTGCAAGCATTATAAATGAAGTTATATTTGGCTAAAATCGTTGAAAAAACTGAACATTTCATGAAAGTGGAAACATTAAAACGCCCTCTATTTTGAAACAAAACCATTTAAACGGTCACCGTCTTGAAAGGGAATCAAAAAATTAAAATCCTTACACTTACGTCATTTTTAAGGACTTCAAGGAACATTAATGCTAAATTTGAAGAAATCGAACCAGGGGTGGCGCCAGTTGGGGGACCGAGGGGGCCAGGGCTCACCTGTCGGGGATGCTGTCCCCCTCCCCGTTTGGGAAAATTTTTGTTACTGGGGTATTCAACTAATAGATAAATAAAGATTTGGCGAAAATTTGAGACCAATTTCATTACACTCCTCCCCCGTACAGCAAGTCGTTTCCCCCTGTAGGGAGGACACTAGCGCCACTCTTGAATCGAACAACGCGTTTCATCGCGACTGCGTAACAAGCATATTTGCTGAAAAGCAAAAGAATTTTAACGGTCCAATTAAAACAGAACCTCGCCTCGTTTCGTCAAGGATTATTTCCTAATTTTCGTATTTGGCATCAGAATCTATGCATGTGAAGAATTTTTTTAAATATATATATATATATATATATATATATATATATATAATGATACTAGTTTCATGGCAGTGCTCTTTTTCTCTGTTTTCCACAGCTTTTTTCAGAGATATTTTTTTTATAAAACCCACGATAATTTGCACACAGATAAATGTATTGATTATTTTCAGTGGATGGGGTGGCAATTTGCAATAATTAAAAATTTAAATTACTTTCATCATGGAGGAGAGTATCAAAGCGCATTTTTAAAAAAATGCTGCTACATCTGTCCCATAATATTAGTAGCAAAAGAAAGTATTATTATAGAACGCAATATTTATTATAGAACGCAGCATTTATTATCAAAAAACTAGATTAAATTAAACAATAAATTAAAAAGAATACTCCTAATTTTTATTTTGAGTGTTCAGATGGTTTCTGGATTGTTCAATGATTTTGTTACTGCATTTTTAACTTGTAGGTCGGATCCCTTGGCTGCGAAGCTTTGCTTTCCCTATATGCGTGAGCTTAATGAACTGGACAATCGCAACTCGATCTTTGCTTGAAATCTCTTTTTCTCATCTTACTTTTACAATGAGTTTATATTCAACTGAAATAAAACAATTGATTTCGATCAGCGGATAAAATTAGAAAAATAGTTATAATTCGTAATAATTAGGTTGACGTAAAAATTGAAAGATGCGTCAAAACAAATGACAGATGTCACGAAACATTGATTTTGATTGAAGGCTTCGCAATTTTCAGGTACAACATAACTTACAGCTGCATTCGCCAATAATTCTCGTTTAAATATTTACTTGTTACATTATTATGGGACAGAGGTAGTACTAAATATATCCTTTTTTGTGTAGTTGCAAAATTCTGTGAAAAAAATGGGCTGATTTTTGGAAAAGTGCCTCTTCCGGTTAACGAAATCAATCCAGAAATTGCAGATATCTAGGGTTTTATAGTAAGGACCGAGTGCTTAATTTCATTAACCTGGCTCGTTGTTCACTGAATTGTCGAATTCATATACCCACGGACAGATAAATAGGCATAATTTGAAAAATGTTTCTTTCACACACTGAAAAGTAGTAATTCATAAAGGTTTTTTTTTTTTTTTTGTAAACGAGATATAAAAGAAAGGTTTTTAAAAAAAAGGCGAAAAGATGCAGTTAAAATTATCTATTTATTTAATTATTTGTATCTTAAATTCATGATAAAACAAAATATATGCTCTTTTTAGATTTTAAATTAAATTTATAGTTTCCTATAGTAAGGAATACCCCAGCAAAATAAGGTTTTATTGTTTAGCAATGGATTAGGAAACCCTCCGCGGTTTTTTTTTTTTTTTTGCGCATGCGCCGGGCGCAGTTATTTTCATCAAAATAGGGGGAAGTGAAGAATGGAAGGGTGATATTTACATTTTCCTGAGCGTGATCTAACGATTGTGTGACATTTGCGTACAGATACGTTTCCGTACAACTCATTAAGGCGCAATAAATCTTCTGTAGCTCATCCCACAACAGGGGTTAGGTAAGGGTTAGTGCAGGTTTGCTAGAACTTCTGGCTCTTGGCAAGTATGTTTGGCGAGCATATCGAAAAAAGAGAAAGTTTCTCTGGTCGTAACAGTGATCGATGTTTTAGAGTGTCTTAAGTATTTCTGATAGAACTTTTATGTATTATTTAACGTATTAATGAAATATGTTCGGACAGCCTAAAGGTATAGAAATTTTTAATGTTCATAGTTTTCTCCTTAATTTTTATAAATATACAAAAGAAAAACTAAATCATTTGAAAACATGTTAGTAAATGTGAATAAAAGATTGAAACAAAAAATAAAACCTTCATATTTTTCATAAAAAAATATATGCTCTTTAATATTAGCTAGTTAGGCCATCATTTTAATAGCATTAATTTCGTTCTATAAACTAACTATAATTTAATTATGAATTCATATAATTTTTGGTAATCTGAAAGCGTGAAGATCTCTACCAGTAATAAAAGCATATGTGTGTGTTTGTTGGAGCTCTACATGACAGACTGTCAAATTTAGATCTATCAATATTCGCACAGATATACTCTGAAAAGTGGGAAGATGCACCACAGAGAGGCATTTTGAAATATTAATTAATTAAAGATTAAGCAAAATTTTGGCGTTTTTCCTTCATAACTTCAGTAAATATTATCACACATATTTGAATCAACTGCAATTCAAAAAAAAATTATCTTTTGAATGATTCTAGTTAGTAGTAGTCCAATTTTTTCCCCTTATTTTAATAAATTTCCGAATATATTTTTATACATAATTTTCAACAATACTTTTCCTTGTTGCATTGAAATTCAAACCATTTTCATTTTTAAGAAAAATATTTTAAAATCTTGTTTCTTCTTCTATTATTGAAAGCTAAGATGATATCCAAATGGATTTTACTTTTTCGTTTTATTAATTTTCCTGTGAAGTATTAAAAAGATCCTCTAAGATAATAAGTATTTTAGTAAATATATTCAGTAACCTCAAAGATCATGGTTCTTAATGTTTAATTTTTTATTTACATATTTTAATTTAGCTATGCTTCTGGATGTAAAATGTGAGGCGTCATTTTTGTAATGAAATCAAACACATATTTTGCATAATGAAGTCTCTACTAATAATAAAGGAAAATTAGGTGTATGTGTTTCGAGACTCTACAAGGCAGATTGCTGGACCTAGAATTATGAAATTTGGCACGAACATACTAATGTAGGGTGGAAATGTGCACCTCTAAACCCTTTCTTTTGAAATTTTAATTAGAAATTTAATAAAAAATTAAGCGAAATCTTGCGTTTTTCTTTAATAACTTCCGAAAGTATTGCCGCATAAAAATCATTTTTACGTCCTCTGAAATTTCAAAAAATTATTTTTTATATTATTCAAATTATTTTTTATTCAAAAAATTATTTATTATATCAATTAAATTGCAATACAATACTATCCTAATACATTTTGGTTTCATAATTTATTTCATCAAATTTTTTGTGGAATCTGTAAGCTCTCTGAGATATTACGTATATTAAGAAATATATCCAGTTAGCTGAATGATTTTGGTTGCTATGTTTTCATTATGCCTCTGGACATAAAATGTGTTGCGACATTTTAATATTGAAATCAAATGCAAATTTTACACGAGGAAGAGGCAAGTGAAAATCGCACCTACAACGTGTAATTAGATGTTACATGACATCGTCAGTTATCTAACCAAAGAGGACGTAAATATTAACTACACTAAAAACTATGCCTTATAAAACTTACCCTATAATTTTCTATACTAATACCTTATAAAAATTCATCAAACAAGGAAAAGTATTTCCTTATTTAAATATAAAAATTTTTATTTAAAATACTTAAGAATAAAATACTTAAAGATCGAACTAAATATTAAAACAAAGTAAAAAAAAACCCTAAAAATGCAGTTTATTCTATTTTTAATTACTGTAATTTTGATTTGTCGAGTAAAAATAAAAATCGTATTTTCTTTGCATTCTGAAGTCTTAACTTTTTTCCCTTTCTCAAACTTACTGAATTATTATACATATTTTTTAAATTCATTAAAAACATACACTATGTGCATGCATTATTGTACAATTCAAATTTTTGGTTAGTATTTTTAAGAGCCAGCAATATATTTCGTTTCCCATTCAATGATGCATCTAGAAGAAAATTAAACTGGGATTTATCTAATATCTTTCACTGACTTCATTGCAGCAAATGATTAAATATGTGAAATATTTATATATTTCTCTCACTTGTTACTCATTCTGTATCATTTAATAAGTCGCAGTTGTTATAATTCGGGTTTCTTTCCTTTTAGACATTTCGACTTAGAAAAAAAAAACTTTTATTGTTTGCAAAATTCAATATTTAGAAAAATACTGCCATCTTAATTAAATATTTTTTTTTAAAAATAATTGTTTTGGGGAAATGTAGTTTATTTTTCAAGATATTTTATTTAGTTTTTCACGAATTTCCAAACTAAAAATAATTTCTTTCATTCAATATTTACTTCGATTACAATATTATCCAACTATAAATTTTTACTCTTAAATTTGACCATGCGCAGATATTTAGGCCAAAATACTTAATATAAAATGCTTTATTTCAAAAGAACACATTGAAAAAGGTAAAGCATTTTGGCATACATTTCACTTTCGATTAAATTCATATTTTTCAGTCTTATATAAATAGCATGTTTTTATATAACATAGTTCCGTTTCCAGTCACCAGTAAAGTTTTGTTCCTAAAAAGACCGAGCAACTCCTAGCATCCAGCTAATATTATATACGAGAAGAAACATCATCCCATGATTTTCGAATATCAAATTTTGCCAAATATCACGATTGAAGATAATGTTTAAAGTGTTGCAACCACTACCGAAACTTGTTCTTATCAGTTGCAAAACAGCCTGTCAAAAGAGCGTTGATGGACAGTTTTATGACTTGTACGGAAACGTATATGTACGGAAAAGTCACTATACCGATCTAACAAAGAACTTCGGAAATGCGTTCATATGACTCATTGCCTGACACCCTTTTCCGGTGTAAAATCGTCCAAAAGTGCTAGTATCGGAATGCGTTGCTGAAAGGTACATTTTTCTTTTTATTTTGAGAAAAGTACAGAAAAAAAAATTTTGTATGTTAAATCATCCATGTTAGTATTCTACCCATATTTGTCAATATTCTACATTTGTGTACATTTAGGATATTCTTCAGTAAATGTCACTATATGAAAAACTAATCTGATCAATTATCTATTTCTTTTCTTATAATCCATTGAAAAATTGCGTCAGATAGCTAAAAATTTCGGACCCTAAAGATTATCATAAATTGATTCTATATTATGTGAAAATGTCAACATTTAAAAATTAAGTTAGATATTTGTCAATATTTCTACAGTGAGAACTTTCTTAGCTTTCATAGTAAAAATATAAATAAATTGCTCAAAGCAGGGGGGGGGGTGCTAATTTCTTTTACCAATTTCAATTACGTCAAGCATTCTTCAGATGATGATAGTAGTAGCTCTGTAAACAACAGACTTCAGTCCCCCCCCCCACAAAAAATCTAAGAACTGCTCTCTTTAATGCTTATCCAATGTTGTCATTCATTTTGAAAACAAGATTGTTTTCAGGGACACCATGCATCTTAATTTGTCTCTCAAGGAGGAACCTTCTTTGTCCCCTTATATAAT
>BGPR01000003.1:525557-602339 GCA_013235015.1 Araneus ventricosus | reverse complement strand
ATTACTGTTTGCCTATTCAGCATTAAAGTATCCATAGAAATGTAACAATGAATAAAAAAATCTATAGTTTTGATATGTCTATTATCAAAAATTTGTTTTCCTAATTTTTATTCTCATTCATTTAAATGTATGCAATCGTTACTTACATTTTCCCCACTTTCTACATCTTTTCAGAGCGGTAAGGAATTTTTCGCGACGCTATAACCGTCTGAAAAAATTTGCTGCTATCTCACAATTGGGGAATTAAAAAGTAAATATAGCATTATTTAAATTGAAAAAAATGTGCAAGGTAGTTATTTAGAAATTGTTAATGAAATATTTTCAATAAAGATGTTTTCTTGACTTCTTTCCCTCCTAAATTTTAAAGAATATGAAAGAAAGCCATATAGTGTTTTGAAAACTGCCACCAGCAGCTAAAGACGGCTTGAAGTCAATAGTGTTCTTAAGAAGCAAAACATTGAACAGCATGTTTGACGAAAGGCATCTTGTTTTGTGACCAATATGCAGTGAAACTGAATATTACTATGCAACCGCAGCATATTCTAACCTGTTCCATTGCCATAAGCATATTTCTGCAAAACGATCGACATTGCACAAATATCACAACTAAAAATAATAATCATTATAACTGTGCCAATTTCTGGTTCGAGGGATATCATTATTTTTAAAATAAAATTACTGGATAAAGCTATCGTAAACTTATCCCATTAATACTCAAGTCGCATTTTTTAAAATAATATTTTGTATATTAATATTACATGTCCTGAAATCAATTGAAAAAATATTTTTAAAACTCCTGCCTGAAAAATTTATGCTTTATTGCCCTAATCTCCCTATTTAGACGAAGCCTATTAATGCAAAATAACCTAAAAAATTCTAAAATTATGTAAAATTCTACAAAGAAAATATATTCTTACAATTGTATTTACTGATTGATTTGCTAAATTCCAGTAAAATAATTTGTTAAATAATTGAACAAACTTACTCTTTTCTTCTTCACATTGCAAAATACTACTTTCCTATTTTGTCTTTAAAATAAAAAAGGTACATTATCAACCGAAAACTTAATACGTCCTGCCATCGACTGAATATTAAAGAAACGAATACTTAAAAATACTGTTGTGTTAAATTGATGTTGAAAAAATAATTCCTGTGAATTTATGATGCATCTTTAGAAGCCCATAACCCAAGTCCACCGACTCACCCATAGGATTTAGAACATTTTTAGAAACGTCCCTAAAACGGAACGCTAGGTATTAATGGGTTAAATAAAGCTATGAACCACGTATTGGTGAGAGGCATGGAATCTCTTTTGTGCCTGATATCCACAGAAACCAAATATTACTAAATAACAACAACATATCCCAAACTGTCCTCAATAAGGATTTTCTTCAAAGCGACTGACACTACAAAATAATCACAGCCACAAAAAAGTATTAATAATGATAATCAACGAACCAATTTCACATTCGACTTGTGGCATATTTTTAAATAAAATTAATTGATAAAACCATCGTAAGCCTAAGTAAAACAATGAACCGCATATTTAGTGAGAGAAGCAAGTAAACTGTTCTGTGGAGGCAAGTAAACTAAACCCAGCGAAAGGTTACATAGTAATACCAAAGCATCACTAACTCCTGTTATATACGCATATTTTTTCGAAATAAAATTAATTGATAAAACCATCGTAAGCCTAAGCAAAACAATGAACAGCATATTTAGTGAGAGAGGCAAGTAAACTGTTCTGTGGAGGCAAGTAAACTAAACCCAGCGAAAGGTTACATAGTAATACCAAATCATCACTATCTCCTGTTATATACGCATATTTTTTCGACAACGATCCACACTGCGAAAACATCACAGCAACACCAAAACAAAGAAAATCATCAACAATATCAAACAATACTCCACACTCAAGGCATGACTCTCAATTTTTGGGCCCAAATCACCCTCATCCGTCTCCGAACACTTCGTCGCATTGTTCCCTCTGTCATCGACCCCACCATAAACTCCGTCATTCCAGAGATCATACAAGCCATAAATCTCGCGCCCGTAACCTAGTGAAAGCCCATGGCATAAGGTCGATTCCTCGCAATATTATATATAGGGAGTCCTTAAATCTCGTCCTAACAAGCCTTATGGGCTGACAAAATGGACTTTATGGAAGGGTCGTAAATACTAATCCGGTGGGAAAGTGTCGTATTGTAGTGCGTTTGCACCCAATGGATCAATTTAATGTTTTCTGTTGGCGTGGGAGGATGAGATGATGTCGTTGCGGGGTCAGCCGACTTGGGACCCCCTAATGGCAAAAAGTGACATTACCATTGAATGTGACTATATAAGGAAAGGTTGTTCTGTGGATGGCTCTCTGGTGTGCAGTTTTTTTCTTGTTTGTGAACTTTACGAACTGTTTGTTTTGAATGAGTTCGTGTTTGAGTCGGGAACAAATGTGGTGAACTTTTCGTGAAATTCTGCATTTTCAACGTTGAAATTGCAGGGTGGTTAGAGTTAATGCATTCCTGTTCAGAAAACTTCAGAGGGGAAAAACATTAATCCCAGAACAACAATTTTCGATTGTATGAATTTCAGAAAATGGGGTAGGGATAAAAACAAAAAGAACGAGAGAGAAAAAATCAAAAGGAATATCTTTTACAAATCACATTTTTTTTTTTTTATCTTGCAACTCTCTGCCTTATTTTAGCATAGACATTCTTAGCATTAGACTTCTATAACATTTACATTTGTTACAACAATTATATCATGACAATATTTGGAATCATGTTTATATTAGGGAATTGTTCATCTGCAATTATCTCTTTCGCTTCTTAAATTTTATTCTGCGTTATTCGTTTCCTTTTGTTCTGAAATGCTTGCCATCTAGATTTGGTACTCTCATGACCACTACATTTTGTTTTCTACATTGCCATAAAAAAGCCATAATTTAATTCCAAACAACCGATATATTATGAATAAAAGAATTCGATTCGTGTTATATAATAGCTAGTGGCATATTCAATAAGTGTTTATCTTACAACTCTACTATCAAGTGAAGACACAGAAGCTTTTTCCATAATTTTACATCTGAGTATATAGACAACTTTGTAAACAGAGCATTCGGCAATTGGAAAGTTTAACATTTTTATATGCATCAGGCTGATAAGCATGGAATAACGTGATAGATTTTGCTGACAACTCGTGTATAAATGGGCTTTTTTTAATTTTAAACAGGTATTTACTTATAACAAAAACTTCATACGTTTATTCTGTGTTAAAAAAGGCCTGGTTTCATTTTAAACTAGCCGCCTTCGGCGACCGACTTGTTTGCCAGGAATATGATTTCAATTGAATCTTGCATCATTTTATATTCATGGTTCTTTTAACGACGTAATTTTAAACTTCAGGTTGTGGTAGATATTTAAACCATATTTTTTTAGTTGACTTGCACCTGTTCTGTTCATTGACTAAATAAATGCCCCTAAACAATCAGTAAAGGATCCTAAATAAAGGTCCCTAAACAGTCAGGAGTCAAATAACAGACTATGTCATTTAACATCTAATTGTACGTTGTCGGCGCCATCTTCTCTTTCTTATTCCTCTTACAAAATAGGCATTTCCGCTTTCAAAATTAAATGGGCGCAGTACATTTTATGGCCAGCGGTATGTTAGCTGGATTAAAACATGCTGAAAAAGAATGCCAACAAAACAACCATAATCATTCAGCTTACTGGATATATTTCTCAATATACGTAATATCGCAGAGCCTGGTTTGCAGATTCTAAAAAAATTTGTTGAAATAAAATATGATAGCAAAATGTATTAGGACATTACTTCAACTTTCAACAATGAAAGAGAAATACGCAATTAAATATTTGTTTAAACAATCAAAACGGTTTGAATTGCATTGTAACAATGAAAAGTATTGTTGTAAATTGTTGTTGTGCCAAAAAATATATTAATTTTTTTTTAATTAGAGGGAAAATTTACGGCAACTTAATTGATAATCACTGAAAAGATAATTTTTTGCTCTTTGAGATGGTGCAAAAATAAGTTTTGTGCTGTAATATGTTCCAAAGTTATTAAGGAAAAACGTCGAAATTTCGCTTAAATTTTAAATTAATTAAAATTTCAAAAAAAAGGGATCCTAGGTGCACATTCCCACCCTCCAAAGTATTTTTGTGCCAAATTTCGTAGCTCTGGCTCCAGCGGTCTGACCTGTAGAGGATCGACACATACACATTCTCCTTTATTATTAGTGGAAATTACTAGATTGACCAGCTACAATTTAAGATGATTTGCATTCTTATATGAAGTTATATTGAGACTATTGGTTTATGTCTATATAGTTTTATAGCATGATCAGAAGACGTCTCAAAAAAGCTGACACCTTATCTCAAAAATTCCCCACCTCAGCAATGCTTGATCCATGACAAATTTAACTGTGCATCACTCGCCCGTAGGCAATAGAGTAAAATAGTGCCTCGAATGTATCGATATGACATACTGTTACGAACATGGAAAGTCGCTTCCCAGCAATGTTAGTTTTATGGTTGGGGAGGGAGTTTTACAAGGTTAAGCATGGAGTGACGGGAAGCGCCTGTTCCGGGATCCCTGACTTGGCGACCATTTTGGCGACTTGGCGACAAATAGATGATTCCAGAAAATGCAAACCTTTTCTCGATATTTCTATTTGGAAAGGGAATACACTTGAATACACGAGAAAACTCCATGTGACATCACGGCCTGTTGGAGAGAGTATATAAGGACGGCGCCTGGATCAGAGGGAGTAGTGTTGACCCATTGGGAACGACTTTAGAGTTTCTTCTGCAGTGCGAGCTAGGAAGCTGGTGAGCTGAGCGCTATTGAAAGTGCTGTTATTGTCGTTATTAGTTATTTGCTGACTGTTTGTGTTGCTAAATATCAAAGTGCTGAACTGTTATTACCTGAGAATTGTTATCTGTTTACGTTGCTAATCTGTGCAAGAACTATTGTTTCCTGTACCTGTGCTACGTGTTTTCCTGCATATTTGTAAATAAACCTTCATTCTTCATTATCCTGCGTGTTGGACTGTTCACACCATACACCCACAAAAAGACTTTCGTAACAATACTTTTCAATGGGAACCATTTCTATTGAATACTTCACTCTTTCCACTATTTTTGTTGAATGTTTTAGGAGAGATTTGTTAACAAGGCTGGTAAACACTGTATACCTTATCAAGGGCGGATTTATGCATTTCTAAGCCTAAGCCAAAGTACTTAATTCTGCGCCCCTCCTCTAATGTATTCACTGCAGCTATAGAGATAGGCAACGTAAATGTGCCACCAGTTTATTTGATGTGTATGGATATGCTTAAAACAATGTTTTGTATGGTCTTTCCAAAGTATAATAGTGAAATTTGTAAATGTTTTATAGTTTTTTTTAATATTTGCGCCTTTCGATTGTTGTGCCCTTAGGCCATGGCCTAAGTTGGCCCTATGGGAAATCTAACCCTGCATGTTATTATTCTACACGCAATATAGTAGTCTTATTTATCTGCCATTTATGGGGATTGCTTATGTCAGATATAAAGAAAAAGAACATCTAGGAGGAATTTATACCTGATTAGGAATATGTAATGACTTAGAAATTTTCGTATCTTTAAAATAAATCCTTATTTAAAATAAGATAAAGAATTGAGAAAAGAATGAAGAAGAAATCCTTATTTTAAAGATGAAAGAGGATCTTTAAAGTAAATCTTTTTTAACGACAGTTATTTTTTTAAAATTACCAATGAATTATTTATACTTCAATCCTATGATAAAAACACTTCTACTGTAACTAGAATCGCAAGAGTCCCAATATTTCTCGAGCCTCAACTTCGGTACTTTTCCCTTTTTACTTCCTCGTATACGAAGTATACAAAGAGAAAGTATTGTAATCGTCAAAAAATTCGAACTCGAGATTTTGACGAATCTCCACTTTTCAGACCTCCCTGAGTCCGAAAAACACAATTTTGGAATCATGTCTATATGTCTGTCTGTCTGTGTGTGTGTATGTCTGTCTGTGAACACGATAACTTGAAAACTATTAGAGCTACGGGGATGAAATTTGGTATGTGGTCTTTAAACATAATTTGTAGGTTTCTATCAAATTTTGGACAAATCCCGTCAACGGGAAGTCTGTCTGTCTGTATGTTCGAGGTCATGCGAACGCTATAACTCAAAAACTTGAAAAGCCAGATGGATAAAATTTTATACACAGTTTTATCGTCATAAATGTAGGTCCGTATAAAATTTTGGGCCAAATCCGTCAAAGGGTTGACTGTCTGTCGGTCCGTATAATTTACTTTTGAAGAGAATCCGTATCTCCACGCGCATGCGTACTGGTTACTGCTGTTCCCGTAATACGGTCTATCTTGGCTCACTGCCAAATTCTTCTCGAATAAAAGTGAATTAATTATGGAGTGTTTTCTTTTAATTTTTCTTTCACGCCGAAACATTTTCTCAATAAGAGTTGCATATTTGATTTGCGGTTAGTTTTATTTTGTACTAGCAGTACGCGCACGGCGTTGCCCGTGGAATCAGGACTTCAAAAAAAAAAAAAAAAAAAAAAAAAAAAACGCCTACAATGACATGAAAAAGTTTTGAAAACAAAATCAAAACAAAAGATACACATTATTGATTTTCCCGCTTATTTTTTTTTTCGCGATAAACAATATTAAAAAATTGCAACGTGAAAATTATTATACTGCAAGCAAAGTATGCGAGATGAATAAATGCGTTAAGTTACTGCCGAAAATAATAATCAGTCACTCAATTCAAGGTTATGACGTCACCTCCCCTTCAACCAATCACATAGCTATCTGCGTTCCGAAGTGCCGTGCCGCGCGCCGAACTCTCTCCAGAAAAATAACTCTCAACCGCCCAGAAATAAATTAATTAAAAAAAAACTTGAAAAGATATTTTAACCGTTGTTGTTTTAAATCCGACACAACCGTTCTACCTATATGCTGAAAAAAATTGAAAATAACAGTATTATTAGAAAGTCGGATGCAACAAATTTAAAATCAAAAGTAACATCTTGAAGCCAAAACTGGGTATTTTTAAAAAATTTCTCAAAATTCAGTAAATTGCGTTAGGAATTCAAAACTAACTTCATTAGAACGGAAATCGCGTGCTCTTTCCGATGGTCTATCTATTTTTGTCGTACAATTATTTGAAACCATTCTATTGAGAAATTAGTGCGAAAAATCAACCAAAACAACACAAAACATTAAATAAAAAAATTTCTAGATTAAAATTTAAAATTTCGGCTTCGAGGTGCATTCAGTCACCATTACGACTACCTGTGTGCCAAATTTCATGGCTGTAAGTGCGATAGATTCGTCTGGACATCGCAGACAAACACACACGCACGCACGCACGCACACAAACATTGCCTTTTATAATAAGTACTAGCAGAACGCGCACGGCGTTGCCCGTGGAATCAGGACTTCAAAAACATGAAAAAAAAATCGCCCACAATAACACGAAAAAGTTTTGAAACAAAATCAAAACAAAAGATACACATTGATTTTCCCGCGATAATGACATGTAGAAAAGCAGTACAGAGTACGTTATTCCAAAACAATAATAAAAAAAAAATTGCAACGTGAAAATCTTTAATATACAGCAATGGTGTATCTAAGTTATGCTGATGCAATACAGTCTCAAACCACAGTACCGTGACGTTTCAAGGTCACGACAGTACCCCCTTCGTCACCCCCCTGGAGCTTGCGTGAAAAGCTATGGCACATTTTACGCAGATGGTAAAGAAACTCTTTTAGATCATCACGAAAAAAATTCTCTCATAATTCAGCGAATTACGTTAGAAGTTCAAAGCCAACTTATCACCCATGTCAGAATCTTCCAGCACTGCTTAATTTACGACTAAACCCTTGCGTCCAACGAAATGATTTCAAATTATTCCTAGCAAAACATGCTAAAAATTGAGGAGAGAATAATTCCAACAGATGGCGCTAGCCGTAGCCAGGGAGAAACTCACCGTTCCGGAGAAAGAACTTCATTCGAAAAGAATTTTTTTAACCCTTTAAGAAAAAAAATTATTAAAAACGAACGGACAAAGATATTTTAACCGTTCTTGTTTTAAATGAGAGATAAATACCTCTGTTGTTACCATAAAAAAACTGAAAATCATAGGTTTATTAGAACGTTGGATGCGAGGGAAAAAAACATTGACAGTTAAAAATATAAGGAAAAAGTGACAATTTTTAAAAAAATTCTCAAAATTCAGTAAATTACGTTAGAAATTCAAAACTAACTTCATTAGAACGGAAATCGCATGCTCTTTCCGATGGTGTATATATTTTTATCGTAAACTTATTCGTAACTATTCTATTGAGAAATTAGTGCGAAAAATCAACCAAAACAACACAAAACATTAAATAAAAAAAATTCTAGATTAAAATTTAAAATTTCGGCTTCGAGGTGCATTCAGTCACCATTACGACTACCTGTGTACCAAATTTCATGGCTGTAAGTGCGATAGATTCGTCTGGACATCGCCGACAAACACACACACACGCACACACACACACAAACATTGCCTTTTATAAGTATAGATAGATATTTCGTAATGCATTTTTTTCTGAGTGGATTTTGCATTATTTTTACTCTGACAGAACGAAAGTAGTTGTTAAAAGTAAAGTTATAAAGTAACAAACCAAAATTAGTGTCAATTGATTCATCAGTTCTGTTCTTCATGCTTTTTACTTTCTCGTATACGAAGTATACAAAGAGAAAATATTGTAATCGTCAAAAAATTCGAACTCGAGATTTTGACGAATCTCCACGTTTTAGACCTCCCTGAGTCCGAAAAACACAATTTTGGAATTATGTCTGTCTGTGTGTGTGTGTGTGTGTATGTGTGTGTGTCTGTGTGTGTGTCTGTGAACACGATAACTCGAAAACTATTAGAGCTACGGGGATGAAATTTGGTATGTGGTCTTTAAACATAATTTGTAGGTTTCTATCAAATTTTGGACAAAATCCGTCAACGGGAAGTCTGTCTGTCTGTATGTTCGGTGTCATGCGAACGCTATAACTCAAAAACTTAAAAAGCCAGATGGATAAAATTTTATACACAGTTTTATCGTCATGAATGTAGGTCCGTATAAAATTTTGGGCCAAATCCGTCAAAGGGTTGACTGTCTGTCGGTCTGTATAATCGCATACTTGTTCAGTTTTGAAACTAACTCCCTGCGCATGCCTGCTAGTGGCAATGCCTGTGCAAGGAAGGGACGCTCCGAAACTTGGCAGTTTGCCAAAAACAAATTCTGGAGTGATTTTGTAAGGAAGCAAACATTTAGGGAGTCTCGCCAGGTCCTGTTGCGCAAAAGAATGAGCAGAGGATTTGAATTTGTTTTGATCTTTCAAACCACGCGTGGTTCCTTACAAAATCTTGGTTTACTTGCGACGGAAGTTTATTTGACGTCTTTTATTATTCTAGTTTTCTCTACATGTGTTAGGAGTATACGAGAAAGTTTAGGGGAGACCACTCCCGCTGGTTTAATTTCTTAAGCACTGTCAATCTGCATGATGTGCAATGCAACTCTGCCAATGTGCATGATATTTTCAACTACAGCTATCGCTAGTAAATTTGTAACAATCAAATCGGAGATATTGCTGGCAAGCTAAAAGGCTGCTTAGATGTGTGCAAATCTTTTAGTAACTTACATCATATAATTGAAATTTGGTATGTGCTCGTCTAATTTATCCACGCGGTGGGAGGGGAAACAGCACCTTTTTGGGGAAGTATACGAGAAAGTTTAGGGGAGGCCACTCCCGTTGGTTGATTTCAACATGTGAACGAACAACAACGTCGCGCTGTTTCGCGCGTTCCTTTTTTTACTTTCTCGTATACGAAGTATACAAAGAGAAAATATTGTAATCGTCAAAAAATTCGAATTCGAGATTTTGACGAATCTCCACGTTTTAGATCTTCCTGAAACACAATTTTGGAATTATGTCTGTCTGTGTGTCTGTGAACACGATAACTCGAAAACTATTAGAGCTACGGAGATGAAATTTGGTATGTGGTCTTTAAATATAATTTGTAGGTTTCTATCAAATTTTGGACAAAATCCGTCAACGGGAAGTCTGTCAGTCTGTATGTCCACGGTCATGTGAACACTATAACTCAGAAACTTGAATAGCTAGATGGATAAAATTTGGTACACAGTTTTATCGTCATGAATGTAGGTCCGTATAAAATGTTGGGCCAAATCCGTCAAAGGGTTGACTGTCTGTCGGTCTGTATAATCGCATGCTTGTATCTCATAAGCCCTTTGGCTTAGATAAATAAAACTTGCTATCACGGATGCTAACATTAATTATAGATCTGTGCCCAATTTTCATCTCAATCGGTTAAAAAACAGGTGTTCAAATTGCATATTTAGTTCAAAATGCACATTACGACTGTGTGTTGGCGAGCGTTTCGCTTATTTCACTCAAGTTAGTATAGTTGGCTTTGACCTTGGCGGTCTACGAATTAAATTATAGAGAGTCGCTCACACGGGCTTCGGAAATTATGGTACCCCCTGAACCTTAACTTCGTTCTGACATTCTCCAGATGGAAGGTCTGGTGAAATCTTGCGTGATATCATTCTGTAGTAAGATTTCGCACTTAAAAACTTTAAATAAAATTGTGGTACCTAAGCGCGCGTAAAAATTGAAAACATACGCATTTTTTTTTTTTTTTTGTAAAATATTAAGTTTTGGGGAATTCATGAATTTGATATGTTTCATTGTAAATCACCATTGATAATTTTTTTCTCAAAATATCCAAGCCTTATGTAAATACCCCAAGAATATTTATCTACCCATTGGGTGTTTACCCACCCCACATTACTGGTCGTATGCGAGAAAGTTTCGGGGAGGCCACTCCCGCTGGTTTGTCTGGCCATGGATACTCGTATAATACGATTATTTTAACTATTGAAAAGTAACCTATATTATTGTCTACGATGGAATAAAAGAAGATTGAACAACTACTGTCTTTTGCTTTACCAACATGGATTACTTCACCTTTTAAAGCCTGATCTTTCAAATATATAAATAATTTTTGTAGCACCAATGTGATCCAATTTAATGAGCGGAATGCATGTCAGAGAATTTACTTATTAAGAATTTACTAATACAATCACTTTCACTGAAAACGAGGTTTCACAATTAAATAATATAAAAATGTAGTTTAGACTCATATAATCGCATTTTACAGCATTAAATAAATTCCAAATTTATTTTATTTTGAAACAATTTTTTGTATTTCATCATGTTTCGAACGCCAGCAGAAGCAGTGGCGGATTTTCGCACAGGAGATCACCTACTGCCTCGAACCCTGAGGGAGGAGGCTCATATCTATTCCACATATAATGACGAATTTATGACATCGAATAGAGGCGAGGAGGCAATACGGTTTTTGCACCTGTAGCCTCATACTGTCAAAAGCAGCCACTGAGCAAAATCATTTATTTGCATTTTTCATTAGATGTGTAGCATGAATCAAATAAGTAAAATATCTACTCGCTGCTTTTCATTTTAAATACCAGTTGTTCGAATGCTAAATGGATGATGATGCTTACTTATTCTCACAAAATTTTTCTTATCTTTATATATCATATTTATATAAACATATCAAGTTCATTAACTTTTTTTTATCATAATTTCTTGGGTATTTAGTTTTAGTACATAAACAAGCGTCTTAATTATAATAACAGTTTTTAAACTTATTGTGAAATCAATGAGATGGAAATGGTCTTCTTCTCACATCAGTGGCGAATCTAGGATTCGGGTCTGGGGCTGAGGTCATAAAAACTTTGTATCGTCGTGATGAATGTCACACCTCAAGACTAAAGTAAACCAAAACTCTTTAACTTTACAGACTTTACTCACCTGACAATAAGAATCATAAAAAACAATACAATACTTTCGATAATTTAATAAAAATTACAATGAAATAAATAGCCAAAAAATATCTTCGACAGCGTCAAAGCTACAAGTACAAGTGGAATGAGTACAAAAGTAGGAAAATTTTCGAGCCTGCCAAGCCAGAAAGTAATGTTGAAACGTTTTTATTATTTTTTAAAAAGAGGGAAATTAAGAAAAAACAGTTGTAATGATGTTAAATAAAATCAAGAATTCTGGATTGGCTCTGGCTCCCCCCCTGGATTCGCCACTGTCTCACATACTTGAATGGAAATGTTTCTGTTCATTCCACGATTCTAAGGTGGAGGTGATGCATTGTATTACTTGCATTCCAGTTCATGGCGCCATCTATGAATAATGGAGTGAACAAAATTCCAAAATGATTCACGTCGTTTCAATAATTTTTATATTAAAATTTAAAAAGATGGCTGACAGAAATTTTAATGAAGTATATTTATTTTTCTATAATCTTTATGATAATCTAGTTTTTCAAAATCACACTAATTATTAAAAAAAGAAAAATTAAAAAGATCTGAATTTGTAATATTCCTTCAGATAAAAATAAGTTTCCCACTATTCGTTAATTCTGACGCTGTACTACCGTTTGAAAAAATAAGAAAGTTTCGAGATATTTTTAACACAAACAATTTTTGATTCATTATTACTCAACAAAAAGTTTTTTCTATAATGAACACACGGTAAAAAATTTCATGGAATTCAATTGAATTAGAAATTTTAACCACAAAAAGAATATAGTAATAACCTTAAACATTATAATTTTCAAATGTGTATATATATATCATTGAGAGTTTTTTTTCTCCCCTAAAAGAAAGTTGAGCTTTCTCCAAATTACATTTTTTTCGGCAAGACTCATCTTCTATAAATTACACAGTAAAGAATAGAATCTTCAACATGTCTCCTTGTTTTTAAAACTACTCTGGAAATACTAAAAAGAAAATTCGGTAGACTGCAAAAAAGAATGTTTCACATTGAAAGAAAGCAGCACGTCTTAACTTAATGCAGTTTAACAATTTGATATTTTATGCATTTTTTTTTGTGTATGAAACACTTCTCTTTAATCATCAACATTTATAATACTTCCCTAGATGAAAGTGTCTATATTGCATCTGAATTGCTAAACTGTCCAATATCTAAAATAAATTATGGTCATTATTATGTAATATAAATTTAATTTAAATAGAAGAATGTTTGTCAGTTTCACTATAACTCGGAAGAACATTGCAATCACTTTTTATTCCATAAATTTTCTCGATAATATTCACAAATTTTTTTAAAAAAATGTGTGTTGTGATTTCAGTATTGTTTTGTATTAGCATTTTAATTTTAAAAAAACAATGCATATACTAGTAATCGGAGCTCACAGTGCATTTGTTAGTGTTTATAGCTTAATATATTAATTTATAGCATTAACATATATTACGAATGTTTATCTTGTCTTATGATTTATCTTTCTTCTGAACATTCAGATGGTATTATTGCAATTCAATGAAAAAAATGAGACAAATTTAAAAGAAACATTTTTGATATTTTATTTAAGAATTTGGCACAAAATAAGATTTTGCCTTATTTATCAATTTTTATATCAACAAATATAGTGTACAAAAACAATAAAATATAATTTTGTGATTTTCATTATTCAATGAATAGTGATGTAATACACTTGCTTATATATTAACATAAATTATATGTAATAAAAATTGAATAAATATCCAATTTCAGAAATGAATTTTTTTTTAAGACTCCTGATTTCTAGCTATACCTTTTAATTTAGCATAATTAGTCTAAAAATTGTAGATTTGTGAAATTTAAGTGAAATGAAACAATATGAGATCCAATAACTAACACAAATAATATACTCAGAAGCAAAATAACAAAAAGATACAACAAATTTGTACTGAACATAAATTCTTACATTTAAGCTGCCACTTAACATCTAACATTTTGACATATTAACATTTTGAAGGAAATATTTTAAAAGTAGCAGTATCTGTTAAGGTATTTCAAAGGCATTTGAAAGAAAATACAATAAGAAATGAATTTCAATATATTTCTCTTATCATTACTTTCAATTAACAACAAAACTTGGGAAAAAAGAATAGTATGTTTCAGGAATTAATAATTGGTAACATATAAAGACATAACACAACATTAAATATATTAAGTTTTCAAATAATACAATAATATGAAATACTTTTAAAAAATTCTAACATTTAGCACAAAATTAACACAATGAATTTCGAATTCATAAACATTACTAGTGTATAAAAAATGCTCAGAGTTGCATTTAGATAGGAACAATCATGTAAGTATGTTTCTTCTAACAATTTTCATTGACGAATAAAATTCTAACAAACTTACAACTCAATAATATAAAATTTACAAAATCTTACAATATACTATAAAAAGCATATAAATGTTACTGCTGAAATTCAAAACCAGTTATTTTATAAAATACTTAGCTATTTGATGAAATAGCAGATGAAAATCAAGTAAAGTGTAAAATACACCAGTATTCCATGGTTTAACAACTAATTTCATAGAATATTAGCCTGCATCCATTAAGGCATAAAATAAGTTGGTTCCATACATTAATTAACTTAATTAAATGATACTAATTTCACCTAATTATTTAAGTTTTGTATCTACATACAGTGCAATTTATTTAAAATATTTATAATTGGTTTGAAAAACTAGCACTGCCGGAATGCTTTAACCTGGACGACAAAAATCTCTCTGTTTTAAGGACATTTTCACAATTTTTTCTAATTTATTTCTATTGGGGAAAAAAAAGCAGTGCCAGAATTCCATTCCGGTGTGTTTTGGTTCCACTATACCCCTGAACAGGATAGTCATTTGCGAATCCATGAAAAGAACTATGTTCTTACTTTTATATTCTAAGTGTCTATCAAATTTATCTATACACACTTTAATTGACTTCATTCATTATTTCATGAAAGAATGGCATGCGTGAATGATCGTATTTTATGAAATAACTGAACAACACATTTTAACAACACATATATTTTTCAATATAAATCAAAGGGTAACAAATACACAGACAAGCACATCAAGGCACATATATTAGAAATGTGACATTCATTTTAGAATTTGGTAAGCTATGCTTCTCTTGTCAAAAAAAAAATATATATTATTATAGTGAATTCTTCTTAAAATTCCAAATAATGAATGAAGATTTAACAGAAAAACAAGAATATACTGAACATTATCAAAATTTAAATGCTTACACACCAATTGCTGAATCAGTAATTCAAACATTGAAGCACATCAAGGCACACATATTTTTAACAGACACAGAATTAAAAAAGCAACACATTTCATTTTCCTTTGAAGGGTTCAAAGGCCTTTTCAATGAAATTTGCCAAGCGTACATCCCGATCAGAGAGACCACTAACATCATGGCTACTGAGAGTTATTTGAACTTTGTTATAAACATTAAACCATTCTGGGTGGTGATCCATCTTTTCCGCTTGCATGGAGATACGAGACATGAAACCAAATGCCTAAAAGAGGAAGTTATTTTATATCAATAATTTAGAATTACAACAATCTGGCGAAGTAATTTCAATTTGAAATTTCTGAATGCAATAATCAGCTGGTTTTGAAAGATAGATAAAACTAAAGATTCAAACAAACGACTACGATAAACCAGGCAAAATGTTTGAAATCATGAATTTTTAGAAGAGTCTTAGATGAGCCAATTAATTCCAAAATGAAATTTAGATGCATTCAGAATCAAATAGTAAAAACAGATAACTTCCAGTTGCATCAATTCCAACTTCAAAGTCTGTCAGTAGGTGAATTAAATCTAAAATTGACAGAACTGTAAATGAATGCAGTTATATGCTGTCACTCCTCAAATATTGATATGAACTAACTGTTACATTACTGAAACAATATGAAATGCATTTTAATTTCAAGTAAAAATGGCATAAAAATAAATAAGCCATTATTTGAAATTAGAAAAATGCAATAATCCCTGTAACTCGAGCTAATGTTAGAGAGTATTAAAAGATAATCATTAAAGGTAAAAGTGCAATCATAAAACGTTTATAACTTTATACATTTATAAAAGAAAATATTTATATGGGCAAAAAATATTTTAATGTTTTTATCTAATGTTTTATTATGTATTCCGTTCTATTTGTGGTATATTGAATGAGTTTGTTTAGAGATTGGTTTCATCTATAATTTGACACAGGACTAAAATTTTAATTAGTTACCACAAAAAGTCGCATGACATTGTTTAACATCAAAGGAAAGATTACTTTCCGTATTTGGAAATGCGTAAATGGTGTTTTATGTAGGGATGGCGGTTATTTCGAAAATAACCAGTTTTCGGTTATTCAGGTTTTTTTCACCTCCAGTTTAACCTGGTGGTTATAACAGCTAAAAATAACCGGTTTTCGGTTGTTTTTCTTCATATAAAAACAAACGTCGTTTATAGACAATTTTTTATTAATATTGTTTTCACAGAAAATCAATCAATTGGCCAACATTTATCTGTTTATAAAGACTCTTTCAGTAATCCGCCAACCAACAGACACCTCGAGGAAGTGCTTGTCGTTGATTGGCCTAAATTCAAAGCTTCATAACTTGGTAAATTTTAGTCTAATCGAACCTAAAATCGAGCCTATTTTCCGATCCAGTTTTTTTACTCGGTTATTGGATTAAAAAGAAAAGGAACCGGTTATAACCGGGCAAAAATTAACCTAAAAAAATCGGTTAACTCAAACAAATAAACCGGTTTTCGGTTCAAGCAGGTAGGTTTTTCCAATCCCTATTTTTATTTGTAAAAGTGTTTGAAAATTGTAAAAAAAAAAGTCAACATTTTGCTTAACCTAATTCATTAAAAACTTTTCGTTATGGTCGAATGGGGAGGAAACTTTTAACCAGTAGTGAACCTTGAATCTTTCTCTCTCCTCTCTGACCTATTTGACTCTCTTTCTCTCCGCCAGGAGGCAACAAAACATTGTCTGTGCCCTTGAACGACCTTGACCGCAGATTACGATGCCTAAAAAAACATCTTACAAAGATTACCTAGATTTAACATCTTACAAAACTAATATCATTGCAAAGATCGCTTTTTGCACTTTAAAATGGTATAAAAATCATTATTGTGCGATAATTTTTTTATGAAGTTATTGGCGGAAAGGCTGCATAAAACACCGAAAATTAACTTAATTCTTAAATAATCAAAATCTCAATTAAGATTTGAAGAAAAAAAAAAGACTAAGCGGTTCACGTCTTCAGAATCCAAAGTATCGATGCCAAATTTGAGAGCTTTCAACGATCTGCTCTGGAGATCGCCAACTGACACACATAAACTTTCATCTTTATTGGCATAAAAATATGTAGTATAAATTGTTACCAAAATATAGAAGAAAGAGATGAAACACAATTTCAATATAAAAAAAATAATTCAAAACACAAAATACCTCATTGAAATTCTTAAACAGGAACTCTTTGTAAATAGCGTCTCTATTTTCAACCATTGACCACCCGGAATTTAACAAAGGAGAAACCTTAGTTGATCTTTCTTCTTCAGAAAGTT
The DNA here is from genome assembly GCA_013235015.1 of Araneus ventricosus. Taxonomy (NCBI): domain Eukaryota; kingdom Metazoa; phylum Arthropoda; class Arachnida; order Araneae; family Araneidae; genus Araneus; species Araneus ventricosus. The sequence continues at coordinate 584,783 of BGPR01000003.1, read as the reverse complement.
TCATCTTTGGGCTAGACTGAAAAAAGAAGCCAGAATAAGTACACGGTACTGCAAATTTTTTGCCTGACAACAAAATATAAATTACACATTTGAATGAAAAGTTTAAAATACTGATTAAATACCTACAAATGCACTGTCAAAGGCAATTTAATGGATTCACTGACAGATAATTTGCATTTCTCTTCAACTAATTCATTAGCTCTTATAATCAATTAACAAAATTACACAGAATTATCTATCAATATCAAATTATTTACCAACACTTAATGGTTTCAAAATGTATTTTCAATTGACTATGAAGTAAAAACATATATCAACACATTGTTTACTGATAACAAATTAGGTACAATCCGGAAAACATCAAACAACATGGATATCAAAAGACGTCATTTGACGTCTCCGGTCAATAATGTGTTAATGTCAAAGTTTTTTTCAGCTTTTTAAAGCGGATAAAATTTATAAAGGCTAAATAAATTTAGCATTATTTAATACTTTTGGTGAAAGTAAATGAACTTCCTGTTAGGAATAGTATTCACAAATTACTTTCTAATGGATTAAATAGAGTAAAAACTTCTTTTATTCATATTTCTGTGTTTGCTTTGTTGAAACAAAATCTTTGTTTCAGTTAGTTCCTGCACGCTGCTTACATCATCTCAAATTTTCTTAGAAATATGCTTAACACAAATATAAGAAATGGAATGGTTCCATAGCCTTAATAACGTAAAGACTAGAATATAAAAGAAAAATAATTCGATTGGAAAAAAATTCAAAATTGTTGCAATTTTTGTGAATAATTATAATTATTAGTGATTTAATCCAGCAACAGTGGAGAAAAGTACAGGCATAGGGAAATAAATAATTTTTACAATGTTTTTAAAAACAGTTTTCATTCATCTTTACCGTTTTACACCCTTTTAATAAACTTCAGAGATAGCTTTCTTTACAAATTAGATTAATTCTTACTTCTCCCCAAAATAAAGTAAAACTTTTTACTAATGTGAACAATTTTTGTAATTTTCCACCGATTTTAATAAATCACGTTAACATTTCAATACTGATACATGATTTGATAATTCGAAAAAGTAAAAATTAAACAAGACAGAATCATCGGCACTTCACAATAAATACATTTTGATAAAATCAATACAACTCTGTCTTCTAGTTAAAAAAAGTAATGGTTGTAACAATTACCTATTCCGATTAGGCATATTAATGCTCAAAGATTTTGATCCAATTTTAACATACTAATACAAAGAACAATATTAGTACAGAGAAGAATAAGATGAATAACTGATTCAATTTTATTGTGCAGAGAAAAGAATAAGATGAAGAATTGATTAAATTTTATTGTGCAGAGAAGAATAAGATGAAGAACTGATTAAATTTTACTGTGCAGAGAAGAATAAGATGAAAAACTGATTAAATTTTATTGTGTAGAGAAGAATAAGATGAACTGATTAAATTTTATTAATGGACAGCTAAAATTTTACGTGTATTCGTTAAAATTTTAAATGTAGTTGATATTAAGTTAACAATAACTATAGATATATAATTAAAAAAATAAACTAATAAAATCCATATTCTGCTCAAAATATAAATATTTTACACATATGAATAATTTAAAACTAAAAGGATTTAAGCCTTTATTTATCGGATTAACTTACCAGCAACTTTTCCATTTTATTTTGGCATCATTATATAAATTTTGATGCAGAATAACACCAGGAAAGTGGGTAAAACTTGTTTAATTAATTAAAATAGCTTAATTAATTTAATTGATAATTGAAAAATTTTGATTCCTGCCCTTAGATGACATCTACAGCTTGCTGTCGAAACTATATTGTTCGTGTTCTTGTGAATACTATCGGAAAAAACGGTAATTACGAAAATATAAACGTGATTAAAGTAGTACCGTCCGGAAAAAAAGGGTTAATTTCAAGTGAAATGTCCTAATAGTCAGTAACATTTAAGTATTTTTAACCTAAAATATTTAAATTATTTTTAAACGAAAATATGTAAGATACCGCAGCCAATGATAAAAATGTAAAAAAAGTAAATAGTAAATATAAAATTTGTGCTCTACAAGGCAGACCCTAGAATTACGCAATTTGCTACAAATATACTTTGGAGGGTGGGAATGTGCACCTCGGAGCCCTTTTTTTTGAAATTTTAATTACTTAAAAATTAAGCAAAATTGCGGCGTTTTTCCTTAATCACTTCCGAACAGATTACAGCACAAAACTCATTTTTATACCATCTAAAAATGCAAAAAATTAACTTTTTAATGATATTAATTAAGTTCCTGTACAATTTTTCTCTAATTTTAATGAATTTTTAAGAAGATTTTTTTAAGCACAATTAAAAACAATACTTTTCATTGTTGCAATGAGATTCAAATGGTTTTCATTGTTTAAACAAATATTTTTTTGCGTGTTTCTCTTCCATTTTTGAAAGGTAAGGTAATATCTTAATATTTAATGTTATGTTTTAACCTGTTAACCGGGGAATTTACTTTCGTTCTATTCGTTTCCCATTGAAGTATTTCGTCATAGCCGGTTAACAGGTTAATTTTTTTGGGTAATATGTTTTAATCCAAATAGCATGTTGCTGTTCGGAAAATAAGTCGTGCCATTTTAATGTCGAAATCAAATGCATATTTTGTATGAGGAAAAAGAAAGTGAAGTTGGCGCCTACAATCTGCAATTAGATGTTAAGCACCTTGACTCCCTTACGCACGTTCATGCAGACAACGAACAGAACAGGTGCAAGACCACTGTAAGAACATGGATTAAATGCCTATTACAATTCTGAAAATTAAAATAACTTTCTTGAGGTAACCATGAAAATGAAATGATGCGTAAGATATTTAATTGAAATTATAACCCCGGCAAACAAGCTGGTCGCTGAAGACAGCTAGTATATAATAAATATACGAATGTTAAGAACGGGATCCATTTCTATAAAGACGGGTGGTTACAAAAAATTTTAAATAATCTAATTCATAATTCTGAACTCTCTATTCTATTTAATTTAAGATCGTCTGCTCTTTAGATACAGTCATTATAGTTAATTATTTGTCTACGCCGACAAAGCTTACCCCGAGACTCACAGATCCAAGTCTTTATAGAATTTATCTAAAATATTTTATACCGGTGAGGATTTTTAAATACTAGAATGAAATGCAATGCATGGGGTAAAAACAGCAAAATAACTTATTTCATTTATAACATTATACTGTAAAATGTGCAATGCAGTGTAAAATGCAATGCGATGACGACTAGGATGAATTTAATTTTATTCAGAAAAGTGCTTTAAATAGAACTTAGCAACAAATTTTCTAGATTTCACTTTTAATCGTAATCAACTGAAAAATCAGATTTACCATAAAAAATTCTAATTATCTACGTTTGATCTAATAATTTTTTCATAACAGCAAAATAATTAATTGCCTTTATAACATGACAAATCAGAGGGAAACAGCAACTTACTCAAAATTTTATTCAGACCGAGAGCACAGTACGCCGCGTGTAGCGCTGATTCACTGAATAAACGAACAAGAAACTCTCAGAACAGATTTCATCAGAATAGGTTATCAAGGCCACGATAATCTGATATACTCGTTTATTGGCCGAGTCTTAAAAGATCTGGGTTAACTCATTTCAGAAATTTTCGCACGAGAAGTTGTTTGTTTCTAAGCCGCATTTATTTGACATTTGTTAAAAAATCAAGTATTTTAAAGTGACTACGTCCTGAATTAGCCGAGTTCTGGTTTTCGACTCATTTCAAGAGATTTCAATAAAATGTCTTAGACTATCCCGCTTTTTTACATATTAATATTTAAGAAATTTTATAACATAATGAGCTAGATTTGTTTTTAAAAAATTAACTTCTGAAAATCTCTCTTCCCAACATTTACTATATACACAATACTGTCACCATGTTTAAATGAATAATAACACTTCAGGATTGTAATTTCTTTAAAATATTTACTTTCATTAAATGTAAACTCTCGCTATTTTTTATTATACAAGAACAGTTTAAGTACAAGGTTGTATCTATCCCGCGCAAAACATTTGTTACAAATTATGCATCAATAATTCAATATATTGAAAAGTAAGCAACATATATCTTATATTGTTCAGCAACGGATTCCGAGACTACCACTTTTGGACGATTTTACACCGGAAAGAGGTGTCAGGCAATGAGTCATATGAGTGCATTTCCGGAGTTCTTTGTTAGATCACGCTCAGTAAAATGTAAACATCACCCTTCCATTCTTCAGAAGAAAAAAAAAGCGCTAGGTAAATATTTATCTCTGGTATTCATTGTTGTGTTATTGTAATAATCACCAGTACCATTGTAAGATTAACTTCGTACCCTTATTAACTGTTAAAAAATTTCTTTTCTTCATTAACTTGTTATAAATTTTTATTCAGGTGCAAAATAAAAATGTCATGTCGCTAACCCATTTATTCCAGCTGTCAACGGAAGATGAAAGACCCTTGAGGCTATGCACTTCCCCAAAACACCCACTCCCCTATTTTGATGAAAATAACTCCGCCCGGCGCATGCGCAAAAACGCGGAGGGTTTTCGAATCCGTTGCTAAACAATAACTGCAAATAATTTTATTTTTAGCCGTTCTGAATTACTTTTCTTGGATAACAACAGCGCTATCTTTTAAAGAATAAGAACATTTTGCGATGCTCGAAACTGACTATAGGTTCATCTATTGCATTTCTTATTATTCGTCTTTTTGCTAAAGCAATCCTTTTCCATAGCTTCCAACAACTTTAAAATACCAGACTAGTAATATAGGTTATAGAGGATATGGGAATATTACATAAAGTAATGGGGTAAAAAATCGAGTATGTAATTCCACTTTCTTAAATAAGCAATTTAATTTTCAAATTAATTCATGTCAAACCGAAATTTTAAAACACTTCAATGATCCAACCATTCACATTACACATAACAACAGAAAATTTACCACTTAACAACAGAAAAAAATTAAGGAACATGAAATTATAGGTTCTTAAGACCAGGACCTTCCTACAATGGATCCACCGATAACTCGTAACCATTTTCAACTTAGAACAAGTATAGATATATGTTTTATATTTCAGTCACATTTAATTTGCAATTAATTAAACCATAGCTGTAGGTCGCAGAAACTAAAAACACCTAAATTTCTCTCAAATCCTTATATTTGTAAGCAAAAATTCTTAAGAGAATCATTTTGCCCTCGCCCTTTCCTATTGGAGTAATCTGTATTTGAAAATCAACAAATGTCATCTCTTGCCCTCGTATTGTACGTCCATGTTCTTAAATAGCAAAATGATCTGAATACAAATGAATAATTGTAATTAGTCAATCTGGACGAAATTAATTAATTAATCTGAATGAAATGAATAATTTTAAACATGAAGTACTTCTAATATTTTTTCTACAAGTAATCATTTAGGGTGGACAGGGTTTAATCATTGTTAATTAAAATTTGATTATCAACTATTTTGTTGAATTCCTTTTTATTTATTGTTAAGTAATGCTTAATTTTCTTATCTGTTTTCAAAATACGGGTTGCAACAAAGGTTTCATATCAAGATGCGGAAAAACTTTAAGAAACCCTCAATTGACAAATGATATTATTACTAACTAGTCGCCTTCGGCGACCAACTGGGATTCGCCCGTTTAAATTAGTTTTTATTTTTGTATTTTATATTAATTATAGCATTACCCGTCGCAGTTTCAGCCACGATAACTCAGCAAAGATGAACAAAATAACTGAACTGACAGATATTAAAATATCTAAAGACGTAAATTTTAAAATGCCAGCGATACAATTCTGTATGATGCATCGCAGCTGACGAAACTTACTAACTGAGTTTTAAATAACTTTCATTCAATTCATCTATCACTCATCGGTTAAAATGATTAACTCTGATTATTGTCGCGAAAGCCGAACGTGGGTACAAAAAGTGAGGCGGCAAAAAATTCAGAAACATCTAAAAGACCGGGAGTATAGGAGATAGAAAATAAAATTAAAAAATTATTAGTTTTTCCGAATACTATTGTCTTTTTGTAATTCCTAGTTTCAGGCTGTAATTTCTAGTTCCTAATATCAAATTTGGTGAGTTCTCACTTGAGGAAATTTAAGTTTGGCAGCAGTACTGTACTCTTAAGCCTAACTAAAATTTTAATAAAAAAATTAACAATAACGCAATATACACAAATTTGAAAGCGTTTTCATGCCTCATAATTTTAAAATGGTAGGAAAGCATGAGATTAAAGCTTGAAGAAAGGACGAAAATCATTTTAATCTCACATACAATAAAAACAAACAAACCTGAAATCAAATATCTGTTGCCACACTTTCTAAATATATTACTTTGAAGCAGGTGCGATAAAGTATTTCAGAAATGTAATGAATACTAAAGTGAAAATTCTGCTTTGGAGTTAATTTCCCAAGAACACAATTTGTACTATCACAAACGTAACAATTTCAAAAGCGCGTGAATAAAAGATTTGCTGAAATAATGAGATGGTTTGAATTTTATTTACAACAATAAAAATAATATTACAATTCATATTTTAAAACATTAATTAAAATTCAACAAAGTGTCGCATGGAAATAAGATCGGTGTCATTGAAAAGCTAATTTTTTTTATCTTTAAGATGATGTAAAATGGTTTTTTTGCGATAATAGGATCCGAAGTTATTGCGGAAAAACGTTAAAATTTAAGTTAATTTTTAAATGATTTAAATTCTAATTAAAATTTCAAAAAAATCCTTTCTTAGTGAGCACCTACTCCCCAAGAAGCAACCCCCTGCCAAATTTCGAGTCCCAGTGATTTGGGAGATTTCGTGATGAGTGAGTCATGGTATTTGCCTTTTATATTTAAAGATACAATATAACTCGAAATGATTTGTAAAACAATGCAAAAAGTTTTTAAAAAATGCTCGATAAATATTACTAGTTCGACTAAATTTCCATTAAAAAAGAGAGTAAGACTTAATTTACTTGTTGTTCTCAATTTAAGAAACTAAAACACCTATACCACTCTTGACGCTCGTTTGTTGTCTACTTTGGTGTAGAACTAGGGCAGTGGCATATTTCATTTCCGAAGTTGACACACTAACAGGTGTGTTTGCATCGTTCATCAAGCACATCTTTTTACATACAACTGTATAATAGTGATACATCACAGCAAAAAGTTCGAAAATTGAAGTTCAGCAGACATTTAAATTACTTTTTTTTCCCCTGGCGCAATAAATTAATAGAAACAGAGTGAATAGTGAAAATGTTTTACTTACTATACAGGGATGCATTTTCGCAAAATAATTTTATTAAATTATCAGGCGCATCAAACTGTGAGAAAAATTATCTCCAAATCTTATGTATGAAATATGATATATATTTATGGCATGTGGACAAGGCCGGATTATGAAATAAACTAAGTAGGCAACTGCCTAGAGGCACAGAACTTCAGAAGCCGCCGACGTCTCGCGATTTTTTTTTTTAGTTAGTGCTGCTATTTAATTTACAAGAGCCGTGTACTCTAACTTATTCAAATTAAAATAGAGTATCGCTTACATTTCAGAACATTACTGTTACGATTTTTTTTTTTTTCGTGTTTTCAAATTCGTTTGCAGATCTAATCTAACTGACTAATTCAACAGTCCTGGCAAACTTTGTATTAGAGTATTTAGATTGTCAAAAAAAAGCTTTTGTAATTCTTTTTAACCATTTTTTTTAAAATTATTTTTAAATTTTATTTATTTTTATTTGCGAGATACTAAAACCAATCTCCTGAAGGTGAGCCGCAATTAAATAATTTATTATTTCAGTTTGTTTTAATATTTGTAACTTAAAGACAGTTTATATAGAGATTTGGTGAAAATCAATAGAAAAATATTCGTTTTTGGAAGTTTAGAGGATGGGGGGGGGGTGAAGTTTGCGCTGGCTCCACCGGCCCCCCCCGCGCTCCCCCCGGCCGCCCCCGTGCACAAGAAATTTCGAGGGGAAAAAAGGGGGGAAGCAACGCAGCAAAACAATTTGTTTTCAAAATGACAAGCATTTCTTCTTCCCTGCTGCATAAGCATCGATTTGAGTGAAAACACACCAGTGCTGTAGCGACGGTATTGTATAGTAAAACGACCAGACATCTCAGATTATATGAGAAAGTTCCAGGTTTTACTATCTACGTCGGATGGAAAAAAATGTTCCAAATTAGTCCTGAATCTAAATGAAACGTCCCGGATTGTCTCGTTTTCTAACTTTTTAGGTAATAGTTTATAATAGGAAATAATAATATACACCAACCAGATTTAATTTTTTTCATAATTTCAGAAAAGTTTCCCTTTCCAACTTTTGCTATATATATAATATGATTGTCCATTTTAGTGAGGAATAGTAGTTCAGTATCGTTAATTCCTTTGAATACTATTTTTTCTCCGTAATTAGTCTCACGATCTTCCGTCAATGGTAAAGTGACCAAATATGCCTCATTATCCAGGCCAATTCCGGGTTTGGAATTTTTGTCCTCGTGTTATTGAAGTTTAAAAAACCCGGTCACTTCCTCGTACACGAAATCTGTAAAATATTATTTGACACACGGCTGAATAACTGCTATCCTATAATACCTACAGGAATTATTTCTGAAGACTCGGAAAAATACAAGCACTTAAAATGAAGGCTCATTTTGCATGTTAAATGCATATTATACACTTCAAACGTTATCATTTTGAACTTGGATAGTTTAGAAATAAAATAACTCTCTCAGGCAGTGTTGCAAGTATCTCGTCATAATTTAACCTTACAAAATGATAAGATATAATTTTCGTGTGTCAAATTTCTTATCAGTAGCCTGGAAACGAAAAAGTATTCAGAAGTGATGATCGTGAATTTTTACTTTCTGGCGAACGAAGTAGAGTAGGCCGGGCCTAGTTGGGTACAGGGGCACGTTGGGCCAGTTGTGATAATTTCAAAACTTTCCGGTATTTAACGCTGTCATTCCAGACAAGTGTGTATTGTCCCATCTTCCTTCCTTCACATTAGCATCATTGAAAAAGCCTCGTCCATTACAGGACCAGCTATAATTTTCTAATTTTTACTAAGCCGAGTAAATTTCCTCACTTATAAATAATCGTTTTTTTTTTCTTTGCTTATAAGTTACAATTTCCATTTTTACAAATAATATTCAGAAAGATAGTTCTTAATTGTTACTTTAGGGCTTGTTTGTTCATCGAAATGTCTTCAGAATAAATCCCTAGACTCATGAGAAACAAAAATGGTGATATGTGGCTAGTTGGGCCATTTCGCATGGGGCACGTTGGGCCGGCGGGCCAACATGCCCAGTGGCGCATGTTCAGAATGTTCGTTATAGAAATATCTCTGAATATGTGGGATGAAATTGCACCAGATTTATTATGCAAGATACTTGTTATGAAAAACCATTCGCACTCAATTTTGATTATAATTACACATTACTATTTGATGATGACCATAAAAGCTGTATCTCAGTCTCTATTGAGTAGAAATGCACCAAATTTGTATATATTACACATAATGTGGATAATAACACAATTATGTTACTTAAAATTAACAAAATATAATAGGTAATATAGAAGAATGTTTTGTGATAGCCGCTTTATACTGGTAGTGGACCAACTAACCCCGCAGTCGGGGCAAGTTGGCCCAAGCGACTTGGTGTTGGTTTGAGGTTTTAAATTAATACTGATAGTTATATTCAAATTTACATCTTTGAAATGGATGAACTAGAGCAAGAGATCAATTCAGATATTTTGGACAAATGGGAGAGTTCATTGGGAAACAAATTCAACGCTTAATCCCATAACCGTTTTTGGTTAGCTCCTTTTTAAGGAGATTTCTTTCATGCGCAGCACGAATGAGAGATATTTTCCCTTCAGAAATATTTCAGGAAGGCATCTCAACACACAGATAGCCGTCTGTTAAGTGCTTAGGAAGTGGCCATCATTTCCCCTTCTCCAAACGACTTAACTACTGATATTACCCAACCATAGTTGGACGAAGGAAAAAGTTTATCTTTTAACCTATCATCAGGATATGCCGTAAATATATCCGTCAAAGTCCGATGTAGTGCATGCCGTATATGTCCGTCATGCTGATATTCGATACATTTGCCCTGGATATGCTGGGATATTTCGTCATACAGTTACTATAATAATCGGGCGGAATAATAATTTTAAAAAATAGTCCTTTACCTAGATTAAATATCCAACACGGGTTGGACTAGAATATAAAGACCCAGATGACTTAAAAAAAATTAGGCTATGTTCTGGATACACCCGCATATTTTGTTTCCATGGATACGTAAGCAATTGCATATACATTCACAGACAATTTTTTTTTCTCTATTGTTCCGAATAATTCACCAACCAAGACTCCTGTCTCTTGAACATTCCATTCAGAAGTTTGTCCAGAAAAAGGCAGTTAATTGTCCCAAGGATAGTTCATATGTTTTATGATAGTTTTAGTTACATGATAGTTTTGTTCATATGTTTCTTTTAACAAACATCTTACAACAGCAATCTTTCTTGTGCAAACGAATAAATGCCAGACTCAGTCAGCATTGGAAGGGCGAAGGATATACCTTAAGCTGGACATTCATCTGCACTCCATTCCATTTGTCCCAAGACTGGTTTTCCCCCCATCCATTTAAGTCGGAAAATGATGCGCGTCATTCACGGAGGCTCCAAAGTTTGTTTTGAGACGAGGTTCAAAGACGTCGCAGAATTCTACTCTTCTCTTCCCCTACGCGGGAGATTTCGAGTTTCATTTCTACTCTCGAAGCGAGGTCCCAAATCTAGGCAGAACTATTGTTTTCCCGCTAGCATCGCATCGGGGTCTCAAATTGGAATCGGCGCATGAAGAATTGGATTTTGAGTTCGTTTAAATTCCAGCATTGCATTTCCGCTACACCAATTTCCATCGGTTTTTAAAACTGACGATTGCTTTTTCCTTCCCGTGTTCCAAAAATTCCATTTTGGAAGAGATATGAATGACCTGCTTTACATACAATACCCTCTCCACGCTAGCTCGCCTGTAAACATAACGTAATGTGCAACAGAAACCACCGCAATGCTTCCTTTTTCAAAGAGTGTATACTAGAGTGTATACAAAGAGTGTATGCAAGTACTTTATTACTTGCACATAATGACGAATTCACATCATAAGAGAAAAGTAAAACGTGGTATAGCATTTTATCATATTATCAAGGTTAAAAATTCAATGCCAACTCTGCATCCTCCCCAAAAATTCAATTTATAATTTCCTATCATACTATCAATGAAAGATATTAATTCATAATTTTTTCACTGGCAGTCTCGAAATGCTTCAAATAAGCACACAAATGCCACAGAGATGTTAACTTAGCATCTCTGTACATGAGTTAAACAAACATTTGGTAATTAAACGTAGGCAAAGTGATAACATTGTACTTCAAAACGGTCGCCAAACGTGGTTTGATGACACATTTCCAGTTTCACTTATTTTTTTTATGTACAATCTAACACAATAATCAAGTTTTAGTTATTAGCAAAGGGTATTATCCCATCATGGGAGTATTCCATCGTCCATGGCACAATCTTTTCATTTCTTTCATATCTTGGTAAAACTTCTCATTTTTTTCTTAACACTGCTTTGAAGTTTTATGGAAAAGATCTAAATGAGAATGAAGGGAATGCACATTAATTCTACACCTTAAGGAAATATATTGCTCCAGTATGTTGCTTATATAGTGTGCATAATTAGGGGATCTTTCTTATTTCATCAAAACATATGAGCAACTTCTTTAAAGTCAATCCAAAATTTTTTTTCAGGAGGAATCCTGCGCGCTATAAAATTCTTCTCTTTCATCAATTCCCTAATCTGTAGCCATATAAAAATACTTTCTTTGTCTTCTGCTTCTGAGACACCAGGAAGCTTGTTGGTCCGTTGATACTTAAAGGTTGGTTGATACTTAAAGAATTTGCATTTCACCCAATGCCTTCAAAAGCTGCTTCTTGAATCCCAAATTCATATGCTAGAAAAGCAGCATAATTTTATGGGGATCTACTAAGGTATCCTTTACAATGTTCTTAGAACTTGGTATCAGTGTGTTTCTTCGAGAATATTCCCACGTTGCCCAGTAATGCTTTATACGTATCTAAACGAGCTGATAACCCGGAGTTGCTCGGGATCCATATTTTTTCATATGCTTCCCTACTTTTTTTTTATTACATATATTGTCACTAACTTTCCCCAATAAACGTAAATCTCCCTTAAATCCTATATTGTTGAATTAAAACTTGAAAATCAAGACTTTTTAATACTTTATAGCTCAGCGGTGCGCAAACCGTAGGTCGCGACCCCTTTTGTGGTTCGATGAATTCAAAGAAATTTATTTGACAATCAAAAATATAAGACTTTCCTACAAAAAAACGTGGTCGCGAATACTAAAAAACAAAATAAAAACTATAAAAAACAATAAAAATTCTTAGGTTTTTAGTTAGTTATCTCACTAGATGGAGATAGGTGCGCACACCTATAAACAAAGTTTACTTTTGTTAGCGTCGATTCATTCCATAACAAAGAGAGGCAAGATTTGTAAGCCTTTTTTACAGACAATGTTAAAAAGACAGTTTTGAATTTCTTCTTTTTGGATAAATGTTTTCTTCTTTATTTTATTTCCGATTTTTTCCGGAATAGGTTCAGGCGACAGAGGAAAATTTAATTTCGACCTTAAAGTCGTTTTTCCTCGACAGAAAACGCCCTCTAATTTTGAATCTGGATGGATGGTGGCCTCTGAAGAAATCATCCATCGGATTCTTCTTTCTTCTAGTTCTTTTTCATTCGTTTTTTATTAATCCTATTGTATTTTCACCTCTATCACAGTTTTAACTTTTCTTAATTTGTTTTCATATCTATGTTTTCGCAATTTTTTCTGGATGCTGCTGCACTTGCGCGTACCAGATAAATTGCTTCTATTATTGTTCTTTTGTCTTTATTAGATTTTTTTCTATTTTTTCTATGCTTATCCAGTATCCTTATTGATTTCGTAAATTGTTTCCAATTGCTTTGGATAAAAACAAAAAAAATGTATCGTCGTCGTTCAGGCAGAAGTCACTAAGTCCAAAACTATAGTTTCGAGATGTGTTCAGTTTAAACTTCATTATTTTTGAGTCGTTATGATAAATAGTAAAATTATTTTACAGGTTTCTAGCCCCAAAGGTTTATTTACTGATGTTTAGATACCAGGTTTCTATAACGAAATAATTAATTGCAAATTCTAATTAACTGCAATAGTCCATCAAAAAGTTTTTGTGGACTTAGTGACTTCTGCCTGAACGACGACGATATACATAATATTGGAAGTCTTATTGCTCATGATTTAAGAACAGCAGTAACATTCAAGTACATAACTATAAATTAAACACAAATAAGATATGATTGTGATAGCATGTCCCTGATGATGAAAACGTCGATCAACGACTAGTTTAGGGATTTTTAGCAACAAGGGCCGTTATCCGCAGTATGGATCAAGTTCACAGCCAACTAGATGATACCGAAGTACTTTAAACTCTGAATGAACCGTGTTCCTAATGCAAATTGTTAATCGTCTGCTTTTAAACTTTCTTTTAGTGTTCTTCCAGAATTTTGTTATCTGTTCTGACACTGTTCTTCATCTGATGTCAAAATAATTGCTTATGAATGTAGCGAGATATATGCCGAACCCGGCTTAAATATCTAGATTAGAAAATACATCTTGTTGCTCGCTCCGTTTAGATTTATGAATTAAACGAAAAACTGAAAGTGGAATAAACGGAAAATTAAGATGGAATAATCCATATAGAATTTGAAGAATGAAAGTCAACATTATGGAATATTTGATCAACAGATGAAGGTAAGAAAATTCGAATTTCAATATATTTACTTCTAGTTTTAATTATTGCTAGAACTTCGACATTCAAAATTTTATTAGATTTTTGAAGTGTTTTGACATGAATATCTCAAAATTTTATTTTAATTGAATAACTTGAAGTTGTATTCTATTTGATATCTTGAAGATAGGAGCTTTTTGAAATATTTCTGTTGATTGAATTATTTCGATTTTAATGTTTCGAAGTTTTATTTGATTTTAACCTTCCAGCGGGCGGGCGTATGTAGGCGATACTTGTATCGTGCATCGTATTACATACTTTTATCGTTATTTTATAAATTTAAATGCAACTTTTATTTACATAATCTTTGTTTAGTATAAAGTCAATCAATACAGATTACATAAATAAAAGTTGCAATTATTTTTTGTAAAACACGATATAAATACGATGCGCGATATAAGAATCTCCTGCATACGCTCGGCCGCTGGAAGGTTAAGAACGTGAAGTTTTATTTGATTCGAATAATTAAAGTTCACTACGCAATTTCATTTGAATATTTTAAAATTAAGAATATAAAAAATGGATGAACTTTCAAAACTTCAAAAGATTGGAAAAGTTTTTTGGGTAATGGATTAATAAATGTACAGAATTTGGTGGTAAGTTAGATTCGCATACAGTCAACATTCTTCAAAAGTGCTTAGATTAGTTAACAGAAGCGTCGGGAAAAAAGTTTCGATAGTGAAATTCAAAATATTTTAGGCTTAATATGAGATTCCGACTTAGATATTTTCTTTGACACTCAAAATTAGAAAAATTCCTTTCAAAAAGAACAGACACCAAAAGCTGCATTTTGCAAGTTGCTGGTAGTGTTTTCGATTCACTAGTATTCTTAGAACGCTTTGCTATCAACTAACTTAAAAATGGCAGAATTATTTCAACGCTTGTTACACTGAAAACTCTTTCAGATTTGCGGGCTCATTTAGATTCAACATTAAGTTTTAAGATATCATAATGCATAATTTTCAAGTAAAATAATGATATTGATTGACTCGCCTATTGTGTATTATTGGATCCCAGAACGACTTAAAATATTTCTTAAAAAATACAAAATCTTGGCAACCCCTTGCGAATGGTCTATTTGCGGCGCAGACAACCAGTGGAGTTTTTTCGCACAGGCATTGGAGGCGATCGCTTCGTGCATCCAGACTCTGAGGGGCCTCAAAACATATTTGATGTGCATCGCAATGCTATGGCGACAGTGAATTTATGACATTGGATAGAGGTAGGAGGCCCTTAAAACAATTTTGTGCCTGTGGCCTCGGAATGTAAAAATCCGCCACTGCAGAAAACCCCGCTGATATTATCTCTAGAGGTCTGACATAAATGAATTGAAAAATTGTAAATTTCGGTGGTATAGACCCAGTTAGTTAGAAGAAAATGAAACTAACGTACCGCAATTCTTTAAAACCAAATATGAAAGAGATACAAAATTTAGAATTGAAGAAAAATGTTGTATTCAAGAGACTGACGTAAAACGACGTATAAATTGAAAGACGTATAATCCGGATTTTACTGAACAACTGATTAAAATAAATTTAATGCTACTAATGCAAATTCATTTAAAAATATTAATTTTAAAATTTTTTAATATGGTACTAGTATAATACTACATAGTATGGAAATCAATTATTAAATTTTAAAATTAGACATTTATCATAAAAGTGAGAAAAACCATAACTTTATTGCATATCTTGAATACTCATTATACATTTCTTATACGATTTATGCGCATGTAGATACGCATTTAATTAAAAAATATCTTTAACCGTCGTCTGACGTGCTGATTGCCTGTGAGTATTAAGTATTACGAATCGAATTAAGTTCATTGAATATTTTTCCACTATTCTTTAGACAAAAGAAATAAGTTCGAAGTTTTTAAAAGGAGTCCATTACATCTTTAAAGGAAGGTGGAATATATAACTTCATCATCACTTAAATCAGTACCAGACAATTTGACTTTTATTAATTCATCAATTGTGAATAATTTCGAAGTTATGATATCTTGATCACATACTAGAAAGGCGGAAATTTTCACATTTTAGAACGGGGAGAACGACGTATAACCAAAGTTTTGTTTCGTATAAACGAAGCACTTTATCATTACAATGAAGAATGAATCGGCACTCGAATGAAACTACGTATAAATGTAAACGAGGTATAAATGAAGGTGTACTTTTCAGGCAGTTCCAAAGGAGGTCAATAAATGTACAGCCTTTTGCAAATTTAATTCTGTTCTTTTAACTTTTCGAACCGAAACATTTTAAAACGGGTGTAGTCTTCCAAAGCAAAATGAATCGTAAAATTACACAAAGTCTGGCTTCCAAATAAGTGGAAAGCAATTCAGTAATGTACCGCCTTTTCATAAGAAGCAAAAAAACGCTTAATACTTTCAACTATACAATTTCTGTCGTCTAGCCGATACAATTTTCTCCCTATAGAAGTACACAAGAAACATGAAATCTATACTTAATTGATACGCTGATAGGTCTCCGTAGCTGAGTGTTTATAATTTCGAAGTTCTAACTCTTAGCCACGAAGGTTTTTATCAGTTCGAAACTCTTAAGTAATCGTTTTCGTGAATAAAAAATATAAAAAACACATTTTCAATAACCTACTTCATTCTTTAAAGTAATATTTGATGTAAGGAATTTCAGTATTGTCACCGAATCAATCACACTTTTTGAATTAATAACGTTTTAATATTTCTGCGAATTAGTTCAAAATTATCAAAGACCTTCATTTCTTCATTAATCCTTTCATTCATTAGTCATCATTAATTGCTTCATTAATCATTACATTCATTAATCACAGCAGAAATCTCTCTCAATGAACTTTTCCCTGAAAAACCGGCGACCCCTTTGATTCCTCTGCGCAGAACCGGCTTATCTTCTACTGCTTATATTTGTTTGGAGAAACTTTTGATTTATAAAATGTACTTGAAAATATTACAAGCTATTCTTTCATTTATGTTGAAAATTCGTTTTTTGTTGTTGGTGTCCGTATTTTAGAAATCATTATTGAATTTTGATAAGCTAATTTTAAAGAAGTACCGTTTTGGCTGGTATGTGTATAAGCGGTATAATGATTTTACTGTTTAATTGCTTTGTTTAGTTTTATGGTGGAAGAGCAAGCTGCGCACACAGATTACACAAGATGCTCTTTAGTGTCCATAAGGCAATTGGTAAGCGACAAATTTAATTTTGTGGCGCAGCTTCAGCATCATTTAGCGGAAGATTCATGAGTAATCCAATCCATTTTTTTTTTTTGAACACGGGATGCCAAACGCCTTCGTCAATGTTAAAATCCGATGAAAATTGGAGTAGACAGACGGCGAAATTGGAATTCCAATGAGGTTGGTTTTCCATTCAGCTTGTTCGGTCATGAAGGACCTCTATTTAACGAACCTCTATTTTGCGAACTTTTCCTTAGAACCAAGAACATTTTGCGAATTTCTTCGTAAAATAACCTCCAAATAGCGAAGTGCATTCTCTATTTAACGAACTGTTTCTTGCGATTCAATATTTTTTTCTCCCTATCTCTCAAAATATTTTTGAAAATTTCAAACTTATTCTTTCTTTTAACACATTTTATGGTGATCAATGACCTTGAACTGGCTTTACCAGTCGCCTAACTCCGCCGAGAGCAGTAAAATCGCTGTCATTCTTTGCATTTCATACAGGAAGTGCAACCTTTATCCAACCCATTGTCCATTTCACTAGAAAAACTTTCAATATCCCCCTTTCATCCTCAATTGAGCTGTCCCGTATCCTTTAACTAGTCTCCCGTTTTCCAGATTGTTGATCAGAGTCGTGCTGGTAATTTCGGTTCTTGTAGCAGGAAAATGTCAACACGAAAGTGCTTGGGCTTCAAAGAAAAACGATGATGATTTTCTTTCACTTGATTCTGAAGCTGAAACCTCGGAAACACGAACTGAATTGGATATTTTGGACAGTATGAACAATTAAAACAATACAACAATGAATTGCGATGAAGATGGAAATGATAATGACGCAGAAATGAACAAACCTTCGTATGATGAAATGCTAAAATCATTTGAAACAATCCGACGCGGATTACAGTTTGAAGAAAATACGGTTAAAATATTTTTGGTGCATTGCAAAGATGCGAGACGTATTATGAGAGAAAACACTTTTTCAAACCAAAAAAAAAAAAAAACGCTGACAAAATTAAAAGACTTTATCAGTAATTAAATTTAAGGACGCGTGTTGTGATGTATGCTTAAAATTAATTGTTATAATAAATGCGATAATGACATTAAAATTCATTAATTTTAATATAAAATTATTTTTTAATTGAAAATACAGTGTATTCCAGGACAATGTTTTGCTTTATTCTTGTTTTCCTTGCAGATTTCTTTTTGATGGGTAAGATACATAAAACAAATAGATATTCATTTACAAAATAAAGGTGTGATTAATTACTTTTTAAAAATAATATTTAATGTTTATGAGTTTAAAATCTGTTTTGTGAAGTTTAAAGTATTTTAAAAGATGAATCTCTATTTAACGAATTTTCCATATAACGAACTTTTTTCCGGGATTTAGCGACTTCGTTAAATAGAGGTCCGACTGAATGATCCTTGGTGGCAAGCAATAAATCGCCCGTATGTGGTTGGGAGCGTTGGGGAGGGAAATGTGCGTGGGAGTCAGACTGGAGAAATAAGGGAGGGGAGGGTGCTTTCTCCAAAAAGCGAAATTCCCCCGTGTTGGAAGCTGCCGATAGTGCATTTTGGAGCCTCAGTGAATGACCTACTTAAATTGATGGACTTGAATCGGTGGAAAATATACCGATCTTTGGACCGAATGGACTACTCGTGTCTGTCCAGATTTAGAACGTGACTCGCTCACTCTGTAGGCCTATAGGACTTCAACTATACAATAGTTATCATATTAGGGAGTAACGACACGTTTTGAGAAAGGCTTAAAGCCATTAAGCAAGCCCTGTTTTAGAAACAAACATTTAACATGCTACTAATATTTATCCTGCGAAATATGTTTTAATATTTTATTTTACCTTTCGCAGGTAGAAAGAACAATGAATGTGGGACTATGTATCAAATAATGGTGTGTACTGCTGTATCGTCTACAAGTATCAGAGCAAGGAAACGTTTAAAATCTTTTGAAGAATCCATTGAGAATCCACAATTATGAAAGACCGTTCCATGTCCTCATTGTGTGCAAAGGTTTAGAAAGGCTATGTAAAGCGACATATAATCTACCAGCATATTGAATGGAAACTATGAAAATAAGGGATTTCATTTTTTAAAAATAAGGCGATTAAGTTTAATTTTAGATTAATGTGTTTACATGCTTGATATGACTCCGACGAATGATCACTATAAACTTTCGTCGATTCAAAACGAATAGTTGATTCCGAAAATATATCTCACAATCTAAAATTAGCCGTATGAAGAAAAGTGTAGTTTTCCATTTTATAAATCCAACATCTTTATAATTAATACTTAATGAAAATTTTTCTACATTTTGTCTGCACCATTTGCAATAACCTTTGGTCTGTTTTTTAAAAATTAATGCTTATTTTCCTGTAAGAACAATGATTTGTCTTTTGAATAATTCATCGATAAGATAAAAGGAAAGAAAAATTTACTAATACCTGTTAATTCTGGAAGTGTTTCCTATGTATTAATATAAAACAAAATGGTTAAAAATTGCATCTAAGAAATATAATACTTATTAGAATTATCTTACAGAAATGAAATTGTTACATTTTGTTACTGTTATTACGGATTGCAATTAAGTTCTATAGATAGATCAATTATATCGAATTTCGTTTTTTTTTTTTTTCATTATTTCTTTTTTTATAGCGACTGTTTCTCTAACCGAACTGTATGCAAAACTGGTATAGTAAAGTTTAAGCAAGTTTCATGAATGAATTCCA
The DNA here is from genome assembly GCA_013235015.1 of Araneus ventricosus. Taxonomy (NCBI): domain Eukaryota; kingdom Metazoa; phylum Arthropoda; class Arachnida; order Araneae; family Araneidae; genus Araneus; species Araneus ventricosus. The sequence continues at coordinate 564,904 of BGPR01000003.1, read as the reverse complement.
CGAAAAAAACACACCTATCTGTTTCCTGATTTTTTATTTTTTTTTATTTTTTGCCCTTTCATAGAAACCGGTGTCAGTGAATGCCACGCTTTGTATGGAACTCGGATAATTGAAGAACATTCTATATACATTTGCAAGGCTTGTCTGTTTCGCACCATTCTTACTCGTAGTATCAAGTGCCATGTAAGAATTCACACTGGTGAAAGGCATTTCCCTTGTCCGCAGTGTGGTCAGATTCAGATGGAAATAACTACTCCAACAACATCATATGAAGGCTCATCTACTCCTCACATATAGCAAATAGTTTTTATTTTCTGTGTTTATAAACTACTAATATTAGTAATGTTTTTCATCAACATATTTACGTATCCTGTTCTTTGCATATATCGCTGAATCTTAATGGCTCTTTAATTAGTGTGTTCCTCCTTTGTTCATGCGAATGTTTAATTCATTTAATATACTTGCTACTTTTTGTATTTTGTAAATATTTTTTTTTCTTGTGCCTGCTATCGTAATTTGAATTCATTTGTAATGCACACATTGACTTGAAAAATTGTTTTCTTACTGTTGATAAGGAAGACACACACACACACAAAAAACATGAGACTGGAAGGCATTTTGTTCATGATGTATGTAAAAGAGGAACAGTTTTCTGTTATAATTGTTCTTAAAACGTAATTCAATTTAAGATAGATGTATGATGAAGTGCTGCTGGTTATTTCATAAAAATTTGTCCCAAGCAACATTTTTGAAAGGTTTCTCCTGGGATATTTTATTCCTGTAACAATTTTTTTAGGAAAATTAACTAGATGCTTGTTTTCTCAAAATTGATGATCATTTTTTCGTTATTTATAGAAATGTAGTACTATTTTTGTAATTAATATTGTAAGAATATAAATTAAAAATCGTTTACGACTTTTGTAATATTTGAATGTAATATGTTCATAAGTGTTAGCATCTTTTTTTTTTTTTGTTACCATTTATTTCTATCAAGGAATTATTTTTAAATTGCTTGATATCTTATTTAATTTTATTTGTATTTATTATTTTTAATCAGCTATAGTATTTTTATAAAACCAATTAATGGCTGTTTTAAAAGTGATTATTGTCAAATTAATTTTTTTATTTGTCCATTAGTTTCTTATAACTATAACTAACTTAATTACTAACTATATAACTAAACTATAACTATTAACTATATTAAAACTATTTCAAACATATTATTTTTCAAACGAAAAATGTATTATTTTTTGTTTTAATTCATTTTTATACAGCCTTTAATTTAATGAAGTACAATGCTAATTATTTATTTAAATTTTTATTAAGCTTTATCGAAAAAACTTACTATTTATAAAAATGCATTATTTTATTCATATTGAAAAATGTTTTTATTGAGAGCAGTCATTTTTTAGAAATCAATATTAAAATTTATTTATAAATTTTTGATAGCTACCGATTTGGATGATATTGTGGTCTTGGAATTGACCTCATAAAACTTTGGTATTTCATTCTCTGGCGAAATCGGTGGAATTATGAGATATTAAGAACCGCCAACAGATGATTATACTGCTTAATGTGTGTATTTGTATTTGGATTATGTACCATATTTAGTTTTATGGTGTAAGAGTAAACTGAGTAAAGGACAGATTAATCTGAATAATTTTTTAGGGCGCATTAAGCAATTGATGTGCATCAAACTCACTTTTGTGGTGCAGCTTTATCATCACTAGAGGGCTGCGGCCCCCATCTACTGTCATGATTCAAAATTCGTGCTAATTTCTATCACCGATTGGCTATAGGATGGTTATCATATGAGGAGTAAACACCACGTTCTGAGAATAGCTTAACGTCATTAAGCAAGACTTATTTGCGAAAAAAAAGCAGCTTATTTTAATGCAATCTGTTTAATATATTGTTAAGTTTAAAAAATTCTTTTTATCTTTCTCAGGCAGAAAGGTCATTGAATGCAGGGCTGTGTACGAAATATTGATGTGTACAGGACGTCCTGCATACTACTGAGTCATCGGCTAATACCAAAGCTTGGAAGATTTTTAACTCCAATGACATGCGAGAAATCACGCTCATGAGAGACCGTTTCACGTTAACATTGCGGGGCAAAAGTTTAAAAAGAGAGACTAAAGAGACATATGACCAAGCAGCATATTGTCTGAAAACTGGGGAAATTAACGTTTTCGTTTTACAAAATAAGAGATTCAATTTAATTTTCGATTAATGCATTGCTTGTTTGATATTTGACGCATGGTTACTACAGTGAAACCTCTTCGAACGGCCACCCCTACACAGCGGCCACCCCTCTTAACGGCCAATTTTTCGTGGCACGGATTTTTCGGCCCATAGACCTAATGTTAAAATAACCCCTAGCAACGGCCACCCAACTCCTCTGAACGGCCGTCGAGTGGATTCGCCCATCCCATTTATCAAACGCATCGGCTAGAGATTTACTTTTTAAACTGAAAAACGAACTTGAAAAAATGTTTTTTTTTTTTTCCCCGAGAAGGGTAAAAACTTAAAACAGTCACAAATTGTATCCTTTTTTCAAAAAATGTAAAAAATTATTAAATAAAGTACTATTTTCTCTTTAGATAAGTCTCAAACTTTATTTTAAATAAGAAATATGTGTCAGACTTGTTTATATTATGTATTATAGCAATTATCTTGTAATTGTAACGAAAACCCTTCAGGGCGGCCACCCCCTCTGAGCGGCCAATTTTTCTCGGAACGGAGGGATGGCCGCTCAGAGAGGTTTCACTGTATAAACTTCTTTCGATCCGAATATTCAGAAGATGTATTATTAATATGTATTAGTATATATTATACCTATTATTATAATAATATTAGTATTATTATAGTATAAATAGTATTATTATAGCATGTATTAGTATTAGGATGCATTATTAGTATGTATTAGTATGATGTATGTATTAGTCCGAATATTCAGAAAATGTATCTGAGAATCTAAAATAGTCATTTAAAGAAAAGCGCCCTTTTCTTTTTGTTAGTCCAATATTTTTACTATTAACATATGAATTTTTTTTCTATACTTTGTCTTATTTAAGAGAACAACGTTTGGTATCTGTGCAGTTCATTTTTTTAACGAAAATTAGATGTTAACAAGTACCGATATCTTAATTATGTCTCGATGAAAAACTATTATGGCTGATTTCCAGTAGACTTGTAGAGCAGGTTTAAAAACACACCTTATATTTATTTTGCTGCAAAAATGATGATTTGTCTTTTGAATAATTTATTCGTAAGATAAAAAAAAAAAAACCAAATTTTACCAATACGTTTTAATCTGGAAGTGTCCTTAATATAAAAAATAATTTTTATTAGAGGAATATACCATTCCAAAAATGAAACTGATTATATTTCATTACTGATTACATTAATTTTCATATACACACTAAATGAATTATATTGAATTTCATTAACTACCAAATCGGTATCGAACTTTTGTAAAGTAAATTAAAACAAGTTTCATGTATGAATTTCTTGAAAAAGTTACTGTTCTGTTTGCTAATTCTTTTTTTTTCTTTTGTCCTTTCACAGAGATCGACAACAGGAAATGCCGGGCTTTGTTTCAAACGCAGATAATTGAAGGACATTCTATACAATGTTGCATGGTTTGCCATTATCGCACCCGTGGTCCTGGTAATATGATACGCCATGTGAGAACTCACACTGGTGAAAGACCTTTCTCTTGTCCTCATTGTGAGCAGAGATTCAGAAGGAAATATAGTCTTCAACAACATTATATGAGGGTTCATCAATCCCACACATATAACAAATAGATTTACTTTTCTATGTATACTAACTATAGACATTCGTCGGGCTTTTTCATCGACATAACCTACGTTTTCCCTGTTTCGCATATTTCAATTAATCTTAATGGCTGTTTAATTCATATGTCTGTTTGATTGTTTAATTTTTTTAATGTACTTTTTGCCGTTTGTAAATTTTTTTCCCCTCAAGCCTGCTATGTTGATTGGAATTCATTTGCAATGCACACATCGTCTTGGTGAATTGTTTTCTTATATTTTGATAGAGGCAACTGGGATGATTTCCACAACGAAATTTCAGTTGTAAACAAATAAGAGAATAAGCGATATATGATGTTAATGTATAGTGTAAAATGTAATGTCTTTATTATAAGACAGCATGAAATTATAAGTTTCTTAAATTATTTTTTTAAAGAATTAAAAATGTGTTGAAATGCAATAATCTGCTAGTTCTTAACCACAATCTGAATGCTCAGAAAAACAATTCTAAATAAAAATCACCCCAAAATTGGCATAATATGCTATTAAAGGTTCAAAAATTACAATGAACTTATTTTCAATTTAATACTTAAAATAACAAGTAAAATATTACTAATATAATAGCCCAGATCTCTCTGTAACGCTCTGACGTCACCAACAATAAAACTTGCGCCATAGCACTGCGAGAAGTTAAACAGCATTATTTCATTGTTAGAGAACCTAAATTTCAGTAATTTTAAATTTAAAAGAGTAATTGTCATTCAAATTTCATAGCTCTAAAATGGTGAAATAAAATTTGCTATTGATTGATAGAAAATTTATCTCGCTATGATCAATAGTTCCCGAGAAATTTTAAATTATATTAATCATATATTTCAAATTAATTTCCGTTTTTTAATAGAAAGTAGTTAATTACGTCAGTGGTATATCATGCGCCTGATATAGTTTGGATGCCACGATGCATGATGGATTTCACGATGGTATTTTTGGATGCCACGATGATGTTTTGAATAAAGAAATATGTAAGAAAAAAAAATTCCTGTCATGAAACATGTTTTTTTATTTGTTTTCAACCAATGTTAAAAATTTTTCTCGTATATATATCAATTTCAACACGTCAAACTTGACGGGAAATCTCTCGAATGAAGAGGCAATTTGCACCCATCATACATACCATGAAGGGCGAATATCTAGTATTATATACAGGGTTCATACTGTATAAATGATAGTAAAATTCAGGAGTTTCTAAGGATTTTTTCAGGAGTACAGTACAGAAAATTGAGGAGATAACATGAAAAAAAAAAATCAATTGTAGGAGAGAAGGGGCTAGTGTGGACAGTTTTTATAAAATTGGCAAAAAAGTATACTAAATATCAATTATTCCATCTTTCCCGATTGCGGTGACTCTTTCGGCACTAAATGAGGTCAGAAGTAAGAATTCAAGCGACTTTCTATCGATAAAGAAAAACAGAAACGTCATATTTTTATGTTTTATCATAATTTTATTTTTTGCTCTTCGATTGTAATTTTTCAGGAGACAGAAAGAAATATCAGGATAAAAAACACAATTTTCAGGAGTTTTCAGGGCCCTTAGAGAAAAAAAGCAAAATTCAGGAGTTTTTCAGGAATTTCAGGAGGAGTACGAACCCTGTATATAACAAATAACTTCAAATCTTAGAAAAAACCTAATATTTTTCATTAAAAATGGCATCTTAAAAATATATTACTGCCTTCATAGGCAGCAAAATATATTTGCCTTACACATTTATCTTATCACATATTAAAAAATTTATAGACCTTAAAAGGTTTAAAAGATGCATAATGCTTATAAACAGTAAAATTTCATATTTATGCATTGAAAAGAATTTTATAAACGCATATCTAAATTTGAAAAAGCAAATTGAGAAAAATTCTTTTCATCAGAATCGGTGAATCTCTCGTATTTAATTGGGCTAAAATTTAAAAGTCCCATTTCCCTAAAAAGACAAAAAAAGGAGGGGGAAAAAAAAGAAAGGCGATTTTGTTCATGAATGTATAAAAAGCCAGAACAGGTTTCTGTGATAACTGTTCTTAAAAAGTGATTAAATTTCAGATATATGTGTGAATGAACAACTCATGCTTGTTTTATGGAGTACTATCATAAGAAACATATTTGAAAGGTTCTGCCATGATATTTTATTCCCTGTTAACAATTTCATGGAGAAAAATTACTTGATACTTTTTTTCGAAATTGATGCTCGATTTTTCCCTATTTTTCGAAACATAGTACTATTTTGTTGCCAATAATGTTGAAAGCATAATTAAAAATCATGACTTTTGTAATATTTGAATGTAATATGCTCACGAATATTAGAAATTCTTTTAGTATTGTTAGCTTTTAATTCTATTAAGGAATTACTATTAACTGTTTGATAACTTATTTTATGGTATTTATATTTATTTCTTTCTAATTAGCTGTCCTGTTTTTGATGAAAGCAATTAAATGCCGTTTTAGAAGTGAACATTGCATTTTTTATTAGTTTTAGTAGTTCTTTTTTTCTTCTTTTTACATGTCTGAACTTCAAAACTACATTAAACATATCATATATTTTGAAACAAACGAAAACTTTATTTCTTTTTGTTTTAATTTATCTGTTCTTTATATGGTAATTATTTTGATGGAATTATGAAGTGAAATGTTTGTTATCAATTTAAACATGGTTTTTCTGTCAGTTGCTTACAATTTTTTTCTTTTCAAAATGATATATTTGATTTCATTTACCATTGAAATTCCTTCACAGATTTTTTTTTTTTTGTCCTACTTTGTTACTGTGTGTTGAAAACTAAGTAGAAAATTATCTTTATGAGTATAGCACAGCAGTGTGTAAACCGTGGGTCAGGTAGCAAGAAAATTTTTGTGGGTCACTAAATTTAAAGAAAATTATTTGACAATAAAAAAATATAAAGTTTTTCTTCAAAAAGTGTTGTCGCGAAGGAATTTTACACAAAGTGAAGGGGGTCGAAAATAAAAATAGTTTTCTCACCACTGTAATAGCTGATACCCCAACGTTACTTGGGATCCATATTTTTTTCAAAGAGAATAATATATAAAGAGAAATAAATAGAAAAAATAAAAAGTGCAAGAACTGATAAATTAAACACCAGAAACATAACTTTTCTTCTTGTGCGTATTTGAATAATAATACAGAAAAAAGAAAATAGGCAAAAAACACACGAATTTACCACTTAACATTAAATAAATAAAAATCTAATTCAAAATTTAAAAACAACTTTTTTACGGCGTTAGCTCCCTCTTGTGCTAATCCATCTTTGTGCCAGATTTGGTTCTAGTAAGTCAAACGGTACGGGTGTGCATAAAAAACAAACGTAAATACTCATAAAAATTGCTCTTTTATATATATACAGATTGCCCATTTCACAAAAGCAATATAAGTGCCGAGTGTAACTTCCTTGTAATCTATCGACGTATACAAAACCTTCAGTTCTGACAAATCATCCAAATGATTGCCACAGAAAAGTAGTTTTTTGAGCAGTTGCTCAATATTTTTATGCATCTCTTTTAGATTGACAGAATGAAACATTAATTCTGATGATAGAAAGTTACTATTACGTAGCAAGATATGTTGCCGGAATTAATGAAAAGACTTCATTAATCAATTTTAAACTCTGTTTCTTAATTTATGCGATTTTGTATATCCATGCTATGGAATCCCCTCGACTAAAATAATGTTCAGTTCTATATAAAATGGGTGTCAACAACAAAAAAGAAAAAAATAGTGTTGACCTGTGCTATCATTATTTTTTAAAAATTTCAAATAACAAAATTTGAAAATGAAGATAAAGTATATACTTAACTTCTTTAAATGGTTAATTGCTATTTTTAATCAATTTGGTGACATAATCTCAAGCTACAAAGTGAAAGTTTTTCTACCATTTTTCCTTATTAAAACATAGCTGTGTATGACTGAGTGCATAGCCCATAAAATTTACAAGAGCAAACAAAAAAAAAATATGAGGGACGTTCCAAAATAAAGTTTTATCATGCTTTTCCACAAGGAAACTTTATTACTAACAAAAAAATGCAATGGCATTTTCCTACAATGAAGTCAGCACTATCAGGGCGTCACTTCCGAAGCAATGAATAGGTGCAGAGGGCTGTGAAGAACCTCCTTAACTCGCTGGGCACTGATTTTTAAAAGGATGGTTTGTTGAAATCGATTTCACGGTACGACAAATGTATCAATGTCAGTGGTGAATATGTGGAAAAATATCCAAAAATTTGAAATTTGTTATGCCATTTTATTTTTCTGTTTGTAATAAAGCTCCCTTGTGAAAAAGCATGACAAAAGTTACTTTTGGAACATTCCTCGTATATATATTCAGTTTCTTGGGCTTGCAAAAGCATTAAGAATCTCTTGGTAAAAGCATTAAGGATTAACTTTCATTGATAAAATAAACCACAGGCTGTTGAAAAGCATCTCATGCCTTCATAAGTGAGACAGCAAAGCCAATATTTGAGCTAGAACCCATATATCAATGCCTTCAATGCAAATATTTATGGCGACATAATGATACCTGAGCTCTTGTCTGTCTAATATGCACTAGAATCTAGATTAAGAAGCTTACCTATCTTCTGAAGAACCAAAATTCAAATCTATGATTCACATATCAGAGTAATTCCTTCACCACGTGAAAGACCTCAACCCACTATACAAAAGAAATGTACAAAATACTAATATGTATTACATCTTTTCCTAGACTTGCAATCATCAACACTTATGGTCACAAAAATAAATTTCAAGATAAAACAATTTTAGGCTCCACTCTCCTTTTCCATGTGTACCTACAATAGAGTACATATTATGTATTTTTCACAATAATCATACATACATTGATTGAATTTTCGTCTTTTTTTTTATAACCTACTTAAATGAAAATAGTGTTGAGAATTCACATTGAAATCACCCCATCCAAGTGAGTCATTGCAATAGCTTAAGTATTGAGGCCAGAGTCTTGGTAGCCATCACCGGCCACGATCCTACCCCTTCCGTAGGAGGCACACACTATCACTGGCAGAGGGCAAGCCCAAGCCACTATTGTAACCACCAGGGAATCAAGACTCTGCTACTTATCCAGCAGCTTCTCATCCACATAACTTGTGGTGCCCCCCAGTGGGACAATAGTGTTGAGAAATATAAATCTGACTTACAACCAGTCAGTTGGAACAGAGCTCGGTCATAATCAAGGATACCCTGCATTTAAAATATTTCATGGATTGCAATTAATCGAAAATTCATTTTATTTTTTTAGGTGGCAATCATCTCATTGGAATGTATGTGGAAAGGAATTATGATTTAAATTTTACAAAAGAAAATTAAACATCAATTGTTAGATTAATGCCTTGTTTCCAAATTACATGAGTTTAGTTTAGTTATATTAATGTCTCATTTTGAAGCAACGTGAGGACTATTTTGGGATGGACCTCGTAATTTTAACCATGATCAGATGATGAGGGCAACATCTGAGCTGGTACCCCCTCTCCAAATTTCCCCACCACACCAGTGGGAAGACGTTTGATCCCCATGTATGATTTAGCATGTAACAGGCCCACATATACAGCAGATCTTCAGTGAAATCGAGTTTCGAACCTGGAACCCTCTGGCCCCAATGCTAAGACCTTACCACTAGACCACAGCCCTCGAAATTACAAGTGAGCTACTGTGAATGAACCTAAAAATCTGATCCTTGGAAAAAGACAAGAATGGCAACTGGAAAATTAATTTCAATAAATTAAGGATGACTGTGACCCCAATTCAAACATTTGGGAAACTATTATGGAGTAAAAATCTGATATTATTTCAAAAATTTCAGAATATGAATATGGTACACATACATACATGCATGTACACATATTTTCAAAGCAAATATATGAGCAAAACAGAGAAACTTTTGATAACCTCTTAACTTGATATCTCACCACATTTCCAAAAAGTTTCATTCAATTTTAGTTTCTCACTTTTTTTCCTTTTAATTTCCAAATAGAAGTACACATATTAGCAGTCATTGTAGATGTTCAAACTGTTATCAAAAAGAGAATGGTTCATGAATGGTACTGAATTCCAATTATTACAGAAATCGTCCTAAAATCTTTACAAATATATCTTTCAAAGGGATTTTCTGACCCAACATTTTTATAAATCATTTTTTGATGAGAATAAAAAAATATTTTATAATTTGCAGAGCATTTGACTATCAAAAAATGTTCTATATCCTAACACATTATTATTAACCTATACAATTAATTTCTGAACTTCAGAATTGTATATTATTTGTTCCAGAACTGCAGTTAAGAATGGTAACCAGTATATAGATTTCACAACCTTGGAAATTCTGGATTTTAGAACGTAAATTATCTGAAATTCCAGATGTATCCAGATAACAATCACCCCGATAAATGCATTTTCCATTATAATTCATAGGTCAAATTAGAGCATTTAAACTGAAATTAATGAATTATGTTATTAACAATACAATTCCAAAAAAAGAAGATAAAGAGCAGAAACTAAGCAAAGCTTTGCATCAATTGGTTTTTAATTAAATTATTTTTTACTAAACAAATAACTATATAAGCCACAAATATATTTCAAATTGTTTTAAAAAGATGGTAACTTGAAATCATTTTAATCTGTTGACATATATATGCTGAATTCAAAGAATTATTAGTTGAAATACCATTCGTAAATCCAAGACTCTTAACCCTTTGACTACTAATGGGACACATACTCCCTACTCATATTTTAAAATTACTTTCGGGGTAAAAATTGCTTTGAAACTCATTGAAATATATACCAGTTGTAGAACAAGAGCAACTGTGTTTTCAACTTCACATTCCTACATGACATAGCCTATTTTCCCTCCAAAAGCCATTGTTTACTGAAGACTTTTCTTCTCTGCATACATGTTCAATAGTTTTAATCTATTGGATAAAGCAATACACTTTTTTTTTGCAGTAATATTAATGAAATATTATAAATATATAAATAAGTTTTCGTAACAACTAATAATAATCATGTTTTTTTTTTTTTTTGGTTCTGGGACTATTATGCCCCAGCCTTTGGTTTCAAATCTGCTTGGAGAAAAAAAAAATGAACAAACAATTTGGTTTATTTGGAGCCAATTATCTTCATTCACGTAGAAAATTTAATAATTAAAAAAAAAATGCATAAATTTTTTAAATAAAAATTCCACATAGAACCTTAATTTTTTTTTTTTTTCCTTTTTACAAAATTCAGAGCCAAAGGGTTAAAATCAGTAGGTAACAAAGGAAAAATATGTCCAAGAAATTGAGTTTTAAGTAAATTTTTTAAAGAATTATAATGTTCATAACCCTTAACTTACTTTGCTAATTAACAAAAGTGAAATCACTTTTGAATTTGTTTGCAGTCAGCACTTGTACAAATTTATTATTTTTTGTTTTAGAGCTACAAACTCCAAGTTTATTGATTTTGAATTGAAGAAAGATTCATATCTCAGTAAATTATTCAAAACAAGTATAACACTTATAAAAAGTGCATTAGATACACAGTTGATTTCATTAAAAGCAGAATTCATATAACTTTTAACCAAATGAAAATATGGCGTTTTCAAATAAAAAAAATTACTAAACACTACATTTTTCCCACTCAAATCATAATAATTGAACAAACTTAACTTTTCTCTAACTTTAATATTCTTGAAAATTTCAAAAAATTGGTATTGAAAAAAAAAAAAAAAACATTGCAATTTAATGTAAACTACCAATAAAATCTATTCCCGAAACACCATAATTTGTCCATAATCCTTTTCTTGATTTGAAAAATATTAGAAACGTCACTCCGTTAAAAATTTAATGAAATATGCTCATAGAAACTGCAGGTACATATCATTTCTATATTTCAGATAAATTAAATATTTATTATTTTGCTGCTAAAATTCCCATGTTAGCTGAAATACATAGAGAACCTCTCGAAGCATTCAAACAGGTGTTTGAAATTTCAGAACTGGAGAAAAGTTATAAACCAAGAAGCAGTAGTCTTGCAAAAATAGCAAAACATCTTCATTTCTATAATATTTTGCTTACTTACCATTTTGCAACGAACAAATATTTGGTTAATCAAGGGCGAGATAACTCTCACTCGCCTCACCGGCAAAGAAAAAAACATTAATATCAGATTTTACGAAACAGCAAGAAAATAAATACAAAACTAAACAATCTTAAGCTGTTGCCATCAGAAATTCATACGTTCCACACTTTTTCAACATATGACTTGTATTGAGATTTGTAATCAATTCTTAAAAGATGTAAGTGTATTGCTACAATTTTTTTCATTCAGAGAAGGTAAAAAAATATAAATGAAAGAAAAATTATTTAGATAATATTCTTTGGTGAATGATGAGAGTATTCTTCCGCTGAGGCTGAGTAACTGCAACTTTAACTTCGTTTCGTCAATCTAAACAAAAACGCATGTGGTAGAAATTGGGTAAAATAATCTTCTTTTATGAATTTCTTCTATATTTTTCCTTTTATTATCGAAAAAACTGTTGTTCTTTCAAAAATCTGTAACGATTACAGAGTTTTACACTTCTGATGTATGATCTTTAGTTCTGGAGAGTGAGGATTTTATTTCATGAGCCATAACATTTTTTGGAACACAAAATTCCTTTTAAATTTTTTACCAAAAGATTTATTAAAAATTACAGTAACATTTTATTATTATTAAACATTATAGCATGCAATAATTGCTTATCGTAACTAGTAATTTACGAATTTTAACTTTTTTCATGGAATGCGATTAATATAACATTCTGTTAGTTTCCTTAGCTCTCTATTCTATGTGTTATAGGATGTTTTGTTTCAAAGATTATATAATTATTGTGTTGTACAAAAGTTAAGGATACCGAGAAAACCACCATTGATTTAAATGCTGGTTTCTGTGCCAAAAAATATCATATTTTTTGTGAAATTTAGAATCCCAGCAGGAATGAACCTTAAGAAAGTCTATTAGCCAGATTTTCTTCTTATTTTTTGTATCTTTTTTAGTATTGACTTTTTCCTATTTTTTTTTTTTCAATTTGTTAGTGAATCTTTGTTTTACATGAAGTAACATATTCTAACTGCTGGATATTGTCAGTATGTAAAATTCTTTTTACTGTCTACACAACAAATAAACTCACTGTGCTCCTTATTCCTGTAAGTTGACTGCTGACATATCTGCTTCATCATTAAAAATACATAATTAAAGTTTTCTGCTCCATTGGTGTCAATAATAGATCTGTGCCTCTAACAGTATTGCAACCACTTAAACTAATCAGGCACTTTCTTTTCATTAGTAACATGATAAAAATGACAATTCAACCATAAACCTGGAGTTTAGGGTGTGTACTATTTTCTCGCCAATTTTCTTTGCCGTCGCCAAACATTGTTTAGGATGCGCAGTGAGTTTTTTTTATATGTCTCCTGCGCATTCAATGCCTACGGCATCTCAAAATGAGAGATTGAGCATGCAATGCTGAGGGCATTTCAAGTGTGTTCTGGCCAAATTTTTTTAACTTAAAAAAACATCAGCTGCTTCGCTTTCAGCAAAGCGGGGCCCTCGTAGCTTCGCTTTTTCATTGAGAAACCAAACAACAGGGAAAGCACAAATGCAGGAAAAACACAACGTCTGAAGACGATGAAGCGTAGCATGGGAAACATTGTTTCCAGAAAAAACATTCCTTGTTCGATATTTGGAAGCCATAATCAGCAACACAGAGAAAGAGAATGAGCAAATTCGATGTATGAAAATCTTTAGAAGAGAAGCAAACGGTTATTGAACAAAATCATTTGGTAAATGATCAAAAATTCCAAACAAAGTATTATTCAAATTCGTACGCCGACCTATCAAATGGAAGAGAGCAGACAGTAGACCAATGGAAATTATGCGAAATTAAGGGCATCCACCGTAGACCGGTAAACAGATCACTGTTATCGCATGCGCTAACGACGCTGAAAAAATTTTCAACTCGCATCCGAAACAAATGTTCTGTCACTCTCTCTCTTGATGACAAACAATTGGCGAGCTTAAGAGAAACAAAATGAGTATGCACTCTAAACTCTAGATTAACCAATTCAACTGCCTTGAAACCTTTTGTTTACCCCCCCCCCAAACCAGAAATTTGATTGTGTTGCCTGTTTTCTCGCATGCTTTGTTGATGACTGTAACTTTTTATTCCCGACTTCATCTATTTTGTCTGCAGTCAGAAGTGAAAGACAGATACTTCTTACTGTTAATTTTTGTTTCTCAAAGTCCAGGGTCAGATTTACACATTTCTACATCCTAGGCCATACATGCCAACTGCTACGGATTTTATTGGAAATTTCTGCGAACTACAAATAAGATTAAAATTTCTACGGGAATGAGTTCTCCCCTCCCTTTGCATGCAGTCATTTTATCAATCAATTGCAATTTTTATATATGCCTGGAATAATATTTACTTTTTTAACTCTCTGTAAAATGTTTAAATTTTTTATTCTATGGCATTAACTTTTTAAAATATTTTAGTCTTAGACAAATCTTTATGGTATTGGGAATCATTCCTAGCAAATTTATTAATTATACTGTTTACTCTAACATAATATACCTTGGAGAAGGTTAATAAATTTCAGAAGATATTTATTCTATCATTTATCTATATTAAGTATTAGGTAATCAGTATTTTGTGAAATGCATGCTTTGAAACGTACAGGTTTCTTGAATTATAATATAGTAATTTTTCTGATTTTTTTTCCTACATTTCTTGTTTTATTTGTTCAGATAAGATATTTTTCTAAAAATTGAAATATGATGAAATATATAGATAATCATAAATTCAAAATTTTGACACAATTTTGCCTCCCTCGTAGACCTTCTGCTATGGACAGCCAACTTTCCAATTTTCGCATGTATGCCCTAGGCCAAAGCATATTCTGCAGACCCCTCTCAAAAAAGTTAATATGTAATTTTCAATTTAATATACAATAGTTTGTTTAAAATATGTAAGCACTTAAGTCAACCATTATAATCTTTGAACCACATTAATTTTTTTTATTCAAAATTGCAGAAACAACATAGCATTAACACATATGCAAAAAATACTTCATTGAATTTCTTGAAATCGAAAGTTTAAAATATTTGGTTGTTATTTCTTGGGTATAAATGTCCCCTGACCTTTGCGTCCTAGGCCATGGCCTAGTCTGTCCCTATGGGAAATCTGGGCTTGTCAAAGTCAGATTTCCTAGATGAAAGTCATTTTCTTGTTAGGTTCTGGAACTTTTATGAAAGACTTTTTAAATGCTTCAGCAAATTTTCTGTAAAAATGGATTTTCAAACTTTGTTGAATGGTGAAAATCTATTGTATGTGGGAAAAGTATTTTCTGTCTTGCATCTAAGTATCTGTTTTTAAAGCTAACAGCATAAACTTTGAATGAACTTCAATTGGAGTATTGTTTATATCAGTATAGTGATATCTTAGATTGAAACAATTTGCTATTAATATCCAATTTGGAAGTTTCACAATTTTTTGAAAGTTTGGGTTTCTCAAATTTCTTGATACCACTATATAATCTTTTCTGGTAGTTTATATACAATATTTTAGACCTGTGATAAGAATATAATTAAATAATGTTAACCTAAAAATTATAAATTACAGTTTTTTTTTTTTTTTTTTTACCGTAATAACACTTTCCTAATTGATATTTTTATTCATATAGATCTGGACCAAATTGGTGGTTAAAATTCTACTGTGTGCTCAAATGTCCATTTAAGTCAACTGCTGAAAGGAATTGTATAATGATAACAGTAAAATATCAATGTGACATTTATAATCTTTTAGGTAAGAATCCTTTTTCGATCATTACATTACTCACTTTATTCATGGCATTTCTGATCTTGTAGGAAAGGAAATTTTTTCAATCATAACATTATTGGGAACATTTGTAAATTTTGATGAGATTTCAGCAAGGATATATTTTTGTTTCTAGTGAATGCATTCATTTTTTTTTTTTTTTGCTTTCATTCATCTTTATAGTACGTAATGAATGGAAGAAACTCAGGATTTTAGTCAAATTGTTGAATTATTTTTTTGTAAATTCCACATATATCCACAATGGGGAATTTCATCATTTTTTTTTTTTTAAATATTTCTCTAATTGTTTGAAAATGCTTCAAAATGAACAATAACATTTTTAAAAAATTTCTAGACAGTTTTTTTTTATATATTTGCAATTAAGGTTCACCTCTCGGATGACGCAGGAAAAATGATCCATTTTGACGTGAAGTGGGTCTGATGTCGCACATGCCCAAACAGGGGGAAAACTCCCGTTCGCTCGCTGTAGAGATTTTACTTTTTTTTTCTATATTTTCCGACTACCGCATCAGATAAAATAATGTCTGAAAAATACAAGTATTGTATTGTTCCTAATGGTGTTAATACAACTATAACGGAACACGATGGGTAATTTATCTATATTATATCTATTAAAATTGTATGTCACGAAGAACAGTGAAAAACAATCTTGAACTCGGTATCCGTTTTGTTTTGAATATAAGTATTAGGTGATATTTTAATTATCAATTTTAAAGCAAATAATTAAATTTAATTAGTTTTCTTACTTCTATTTTATTACATAGAATTAATATTTTAACACTTTGTTATTGGGCGGATTACAGAGGCTGCTCAACTTCTTACAGATTTTTTTAAAAAAAAAATCTTATTATTTTGCTAATTACATTTTTCCATGGATATTCAAATGTTTCTTATTTTTTTTAACTTACAGTATCATTCAAAATTAATTAGAATATCTTAAATATAAGTTTAAATTCATGATTTTTTTTTATGATGAAATCTGTTTTCATTTGTAGTGCAAGAAAATAATTCACAGAATTTTTGATGCAAAATAAATCGTTTAGATTCACTGAATATATTCAAATCAAAATCAGTCTTCAAAAAGTCAATTTAATTATCAATTATTACAAGTTAAAAAAGATAAATTTATCTCACCGTACACTTAGGGATTGTCTATTTGTACATGGTAGCCCTTAAATTCCTAGATTAGTTGCATTTGGACGTGTTTGAATATTATAAATGTATATAAGTTATTTTTGCTGGACTTTTTTATATTAATTAATATTAACTAACATCTTAAAATTAATACTTGTACAAAGGAAATAAATTATATTCTTCATAACAGAGTAAAATAAAACTATATAAAATAAATTTAAATTTTCAAAGGCACACGTGTGTTTAAAAAAAAAAAAAAAAATGCCATACCTGAATTTATTTTGAGCAGAACTTTTGAGATAAGTATATTCCTGTTTTTTTATTTGGTGGGTTGTTTTTGTTTTGCTAGGTATACGAAATTTCACAGACCCTGTAAAATCAGATTCTTAGCTTTTCATTCTTTCTTGTGCCACAGAAATTGCGGCTTCTCCTCGGAATGTGGGAGGGCCCCTCTTTATCACTGCCTAACGGGTAGCTTTGAGTACCTACCCGGTTTTCCTAAGGCGAAGTCTATTGTGGTATATAATATAGAGCTTTGTTTCGGTTACTGAATGCATTCAAGGGAAGTTACAAACAGCTCTTCTGATGAGATAATTTAAGAACCGGCGTTTTGTGTCCAGTTTCTTTGCCATCATTCATTGGCAAATTATCCGATTTACCCTGTACAAAACCATTATTCATTATGAAGTTAAATGTTGAATAGTAGAAAAGCCAAAAACTTCACTTCTAAAATTGTTAGCTAGTACAAACGCTTTGAATCAAAACATGGCACAAAAGTAGCGAAAGTGAAGTATGCGAAGGAGGACACATGCAACGTCAAAATCGACTCGGCCAATGAGAGTGCATTTTGGACTGCATCATCATTCCTGCTGTTTCAGTGTGTCTTTCGCCCTCAACATTTAAATAAATAAATTTTTATGTAAAATTTAACTTGCATATTTGAAATTAGAATGATTTTTTCTATTAATACGGATTGCTTTCACACGTTTTTAAAAAATGCTGAAGTTCCGCATTAGAATACCATCTTATATCAATCTTTTCTCCAATTTAACTCACACAGTCCTACAAAACACCTATCCTATCCTATGAATTATGATTGTAAAACTTTAATAGACATGAACATTTTTAAATTGCATTACAATTACCTAAATCACAAGATGACCTACACCTTAATCCTTTTTCTGTTTGTGGATTCAGTCAGTTAAATTTGTGATATATATTAGTGATTTCTTTCCATGCTTTGAGATTCCATTCCTATGCAATTTTTTGTTATGCATTTATGTAAAGCTGTTATAACATTTTCTCAGTATCCAATGAAATTGTCATTGGAAAAGTTTTAACACTGATTTTGACAACCATCAAGTCAATAGTTGATAATGTGATGTAATGATTTTCATGAATGTCAGACTCATAAAATTCTGAACTGAGGTTTCTGAAGAACATTTAAAGTTTTGGGCACCAATTTTCTGAATGCGAAATCTTCAATTTGTAACACTCAATTTAATTTGAAAACTTTTTAATAAAGGAATGAAATTGCATCTGTAAGGAGACTTTTTGTAAAATTGCCCTTTCATTGTTGTAATTGTTTCTTGTCTTATTGAAAATTTGGCTACACCTTTTGTTGATTAAGAGTGAGAATCTTCAGATCTGTAACAAATACAATATCATAAGTTTCCCTAAATAACTGGGTTGTAATTGAATAGAAGTGCATTAGGATGGTATCTCAGAATGATTCTTTGAAAGTTTATTGCTATATGTTTTTTTATGGATTGATATAAATCTGCTGTAATATCTTGATATCCTCTGAATTTACAGTTGTAAAGGTTTAAACTGGTTTTTAGCACTTAATTTCAATGTTTGATTCTTTTAGACTAACATTATTTGGACTGTTGGTACAAAATCATTAAAATATTTATTACGTGTTCTGCCACCTTTATTATTTCATTGCCTGACTTATAAAAAGTTTAATTTTCATTGAAGGCAGTTTTTATCATGGATATGATGAACATGATTTCAGTTTTAATATTCATCAGTTAAGGAAATGTGGCATTGTCTTAGATTAGAAATTTTTCTTAATTTTATTTCTAGACAGTAAAAATCTCTTAAGTGTAATTTCTATTGAATTACTGGAGTTGGCTTAGATTTTAAGCATATATTTTCTGGACTGATTTTAAGATCATAAATCTCAAAAGTATTTCACAAATTTGTTCATCATCAGATGTTAATTTGTCCTTGGATGTTCTATTTATGTTTAAAACTACTAGTATCGTGATTAATTAGTTGATATGATAGTTGGAGATAATCATAAGGGAAAAACAGCATTATGAAGATGCTGTGAATGAAAAACGAGAAGTGAATTCAAACACTATTGACGAAATGGCATTCTTATTGGTTTCAGAATCTGTCAATTACTTCAAATGAACTTTTAAGGGGCTCTAGATAACATCAGTTTCTGTAATAATGGAATGTTGGCCTGCACTGTTGAGAATTACTTATGTCTACGAGTTTCCCTTTGAAGAATAGTTTTCAAGTTTCCCTTGATCTAGAAAATTAAAAGAGGGCTAATAAATACCTATTTCATAAAATGGCATTTTCAATTACAGGTTGTAGAAATTTATTATTTATGGAATTGTGTTATCATAAAATATGGTATTTCAGTAGCATATTTTTACAGCAAAAATGGTGGTAGTTTGACCTATCATATTTAAAAAATGAGCAGTTATTTCATCTTTTTTTATTAATTATCAATTTGTTTTATTTATCATCTTTGTGATTGTAAAAAGTTTTGTATTTAGACATTTTCCAGAACAAACAAAAAAAATTATTGTTCTTAGATTTATTTGCAAATATTTCTGTATATTACATTTGTTGAGTTCTGTTGAATGCAAATGCTTATACAGAGTCCCTTGAAAGCATTAGATTAAAATAATTATATATGCTTTTTGCATATTTTTCCAGACAAAATACTAAGTTTTCAGAAAATTTTGAGTATGTTGCATTGTATAAGAAAAAATCCATTTGTTTCCTGAATGAATCATCTTCATTATTTTAAAAAGTAAATACTGTAAAAATTCGTCTGTTAGGCATATAAAATAAATTTAGGTGGGTTTTTTTTGTATATTCTTCAGTTCCATCAGTTTTGCTTTTAGAAATTTTGTATTAACTCCTCAACTGGTCTTTGATTGCCATTTTAGAGATTCAAAACTGTGTATTCAACTGCAGATAAAACAATATTTTCTTTGATTTCTGTTTCACTTCCACAAAGGTTGTGTCAATGTATAAAATATGCAAGTCCATGCAATTTTTAGTTCTCTTCATTTATCAATTATTTTAAATTTTGAAATAAATAACTTAGCTGTGCGAAAATACATCAACATGACCATTTCTTTCTTTAAAAGTTTGTTATGGTATATTATCCATTATCCTATGGGTGGTGTAAATATTCTAGCTGACTTTTTTTGTTTGTGTAGAGGCTGATAGAACTATTGTACCCATTACTCATAAAGATTCCCTCCCTATTAGAAACTGTAATCAAGTTGTAGATTATTTTACTTACAGTGATTGAAAGTGGGTGGGAGCGCTTCCCTTTTCTGTACCAAAATTCTTATTTTAAGAGGTCTCTTAGCGATTTTATGTGATAGAAAAATCTAAAAGTATTCTATAATACCGCACTTATTAGTTTGTCTCTGACGAATTCTTAAATAGATGTCTCATTTTTTTAAAGCTCTCGTTTTTGTCTGTTGTCATAGTAATTGTGCATTGTACTTATTTCATGCCCTTTTTACTACTTTTATTATTTTTATTGATTTTGCATTTGTTTATATATATACTTATATGCATAGAGTAGTGGGGACACCTTTCAACAGTTAGCATTTCTCTCCACTGGAAATGCTATTTGATCAATTGATAGGTGGCTAATCAAGTTTCAGAAGAGAAAATCTTCTGGCAATAGGCTTCATTCCATTTCTAAAATCATGTGCTGTGTTATGGAATGAGATCTGTTTCATGACCTGCTAAGTAAAATCTGAAATTTTGTTTCATCACTGAATTTTTCTTACTCCATATTCATTGAGATAAGTTGGTTTTATTCACCAAATTAATTAAGATTTTCTGCATTTGTCAATACTATTATCAACTAGAAATTCCTTCTCTAGAGAGTTATAACACTTTAAACTTATTGGCTGCACATGGGGCACCCTTCAACACTATTAAAATGTATCCCTCATATTAAGGAAGTATTAATTTAATTAAGTTACTTTGTGGAACTTGGGCAAGATGGTTTGAACTTACATAAAGAAGCATAATAAGCCAGAAGAAAAAAAGATTTCAAAGGCTATGCAAGCAGTTCAAGATGGCATGTCTCTTAGAAAAGCTGCAGACTTACTCTATTCTGCGTTAAATTATAGATTTAAAATAAAGTAAAACAGCTGGTCTTGATGATAACATAACATTGGATGCTTCATCCAACTGCTTTAGCTCCAAGTATATATATTCACAAGTTTTCACTGCAGATAGAGAAAGCATGCTTTGTGATTATATTATTAAAAGTTCAAATATGAACTAAGATATGACTTACAAACAAGTACGACGGCTTGCATATGATTATTCAAAATGCCTGGGCTCAAGCACTCCAAGTAGTTGGAATGAAAATAATATAGCTGGAATTCACTGGGTTAAGGATTTTATGAATTGTCAGAATAATGGGACCATTTAAGTCAAAACTGAAAGTAGCACAAAATGACTGGAACAAACAATGAAAACTAGAAAAATTAAGTTAACCTAAAACCAGATAAATTTTGTTAGATCACTGTATTTTTCTGTACATTTGTTATATTTCA
Organism: Araneus ventricosus; assembly: GCA_013235015.1. Lineage (NCBI taxonomy): Eukaryota > Metazoa > Arthropoda > Arachnida > Araneae > Araneidae > Araneus > Araneus ventricosus. The sequence goes on along the minus strand of BGPR01000003.1, from coordinate 543,231 downwards.
ATAAAATTTATGTTCATTTGAGTGAAATGAGTTGTATGTATTTTTTGGAAGGTGTCCCATGGGTGGGGCACGTTTCAACAGATTTAGGCTTCAGTTGAAATGCATAATTTCACCTTTTAGTTATGACCAGGAACTATGATACAAACTGAGTAGCTGCCTAAGATTCTGTTGTAACCAATGATGCTAAATAGTAAAATAAAAAATATGAACTTTCTACAAAAATGAGGTTATACTAAAAATTGTTGAAAGGCGCCCACCTCTCCCTACTCTTTTTTCTTTCCTATATATCAACCCAGAATAGATTTGTGTTATTTGTAAACATGGCTGAGATTTGGTTGTAACCTACCTTTGTCATCTTACTTTATCTTGCCTTTACTACCTTGTCATTAAATTTTTTACTAAATTTCCCACGTGATCCAGCCTGTTGGACTCAGCATTTGTCAATACCATATAAAAATTTTTAAATTGTTTTACCAGTTAGTTGAGGAGAGTCTTCCATTTCATGTCCTGTGCACTGTTTAAATAACTGAAGGGTTATAGTTGCAGGGACATGAAATAGCACTCTGTCTGTTATCTGGGTATGCCATATATATACATCATTGTCAGATTATAGTGAATTTAAAGACTAATTGACTGTATTAAAAATGATAATGATAAAATCTTGATAATTATTTATGTAAAAGAAACATATTGTTTAATGGGCATCTCTCAAATGTAATTAGGATATATAACACCTGGAATAATATAAACTCGGTGCTTAAATATAAAAATTAATTTTTCCAAAAATATACTGGACAATTTAAAAATTTGTTGTGCTTATTATGTTAAAATTCACCATATACTCTATCAGAAAAGTAAATCTGAAAATTACTTCATCGTGTTTATAATAGTTTTTATTTTTTTAAAATTGAGTACACAATAAATAAAATATATATTCTATTCTGTTAATAAAAGTCACTAGTTAAAAGTATGTAAATTAAGGAACATGAAATTCGCAAATAAAATATTTAAATCTGTATTTATATACTCAGATTGACGTAGCATTTACTATTTTAAAAGGATAAATGAATGGTGTCTAATGTATCATTTTATTAAAATGTTTTTATTGAATTTACTTTTAAGAATTCCACTTTATGAACTGTAAGTTTAAGATTCTTATCATTGAAAACATAGTAAATGTTTGTTCTTTTCACTAGCAATTAATATTAATTAATTTTATAACTTTTTCACTTATTAGTATAATAGCTATTTGCTTGCAGTCAAATATTTATCATAATATATATAATTTTCATTGCCTCTTTCTTGAAAACCATTTATGTGCTTTCTCAAGAAATATTCTATGAATTAAATCACAAGAATCATGTATAATTTACTTCTCTTTATATATCATCCTTAATATTAGCTTTTTTAAAATAAAAATTACTTGAAGTGCTGAAAAAAATATGCTTTTGTTGAACAAGTTATTAAATGAGATAGTCTGAATATTTTTAAGTGAAGCTTTGTGCAAATTTAGGAGTTAATAGTCATTAAGTTTAGTCCATAAAATGTTCTTCGTTGATTACATTCCGATGATTTGATGTTATTCTACCTCAGTGTTATAAGATATTTTTGACAAATTTTAGAAATCAATTTCATTTCCAGTTTCTTTAAGGACATAGAACTGGGAATTTGAAATTTCTCAATTGGCAACCTCATATGGGCTGTAAAAATATTCAATTCATTCAAATTACACATGAAAATAAAGTATTAATTAATGTTAAACAAAAATTGATTAAGTTAAATATATTTGTTAAATTTGTATTATATATTCCCAAGTTTTATTAGTTATTGAAGAATTTGGTGCTTGCTGTCAGTGTTTTTAGAATCCCAAAATTCTTATGTCCCCATACTTGCTTAGGGTCTCAGGTCCTATTATTTAAGGAGCCTGACCTAGATTGTATTCCATTGCTTAGCCCAGGGAGGTCGACTCAACCCAATGGTTGTAGAGTCTTTTGATGATCCTGCAGTGACTCTTGGTGATTGGTATTTACAATTATCCTGGGAATTGATTGATAGTTTGTATGCAGATTGTTGTATTACATTTACTGATTGAGTTAGAAAAAAGCATTTGCATTGTTACTCATTATATCTTTTATTGCATTTAATTTGCCTATGTATTACATTTGTTTAACTTAATCTGTTGCACACTTTCCTGTATTAATGCTCCAATTCTTTACTATGTATGCATCTCTATATTCAGACATGACACATTTCTGCGGAAAAGCGGATTTCTGCTTTTTCGGCATCGGATTTTATCATTCTTAATTTTTTATTATATAATAATTCTACAATATTTTTATATCTTAAGCACTTTTTGTATAAATTTATTTATTTTATTGTTAGATTAATTACTCTTATTTTACTTCTTGGTATTTATGTTTGACACGATTCACTATTTATGACATTCAGCTTTTTTTGTTCCAAACCTGTGTCATGTCTGCTATATTAATTTACTTACAATTATCCATTTACATACTATTTCACATGTTATGAAGTAAAATACTATCTGGCTAAATGTACCTAATGCCTTTATGTTCTAGAAGTTTACACTGCACTGATGAAAACCTTATTTTTAAAATTCATAAACAGTATATTAATCTTTGAAATATTTAACTTCTTAGAAAAGTTAGTTGTTAGCTTTGCAAGAAGTCTATTTTACTTTAATGAATGGCAGTTGAAATTTTAAAATATTTTCAGACTGTATTTTTCTGTTTTAATTTCACATATAAGTTTTGAAATCTTTTTAAAATGAAATTCTCATTTACAATGACAATTTTACATGTAGGAGTTCTTTTTCTGATGTAATAATAATATAGTTAGTATTTCCCAGGTTAAATTATTCTTTTACTTTCCAAATAATATAGATTATTTCATAATTATAAAGATTCTGTTTTCTGTGTTGTTACTGTACCTTCACTTTATACAATGACAGATTCTATTCCATATTTCTTAAGTCATGGATTGTACAGGTTCTTTACAAGATATTGGCTCCAATTTTTATCTGTAATAACGTTAGTCTTAAGTATTCTTGACTATATTTTATTTGATTTTAAATAGTATTTTCATCAGTGGTTTGTGGTATATTAAGAAAATAATTACTGCATTTACATTTCACTTTCTTTTAGTACTGAGCATGATATCCTTTTCATTGGTAATTTAGATGAGAAAAATAATTTCCAATTAAGAGGTTAAAAAGAAAAAACAAACCTCCCTTTTAACAACTATTATATATCTCAGAAGAGTGATGCTGCTTTGGTTAAAATCAAGTAGGATATATATGAAGAAAACAAAAAATCCAACTCAATGTATTATTTAAACTAGGGATGTAACAAATAGTGATTTAGCCAAATACTGAATATTAAATTTATATACGAATACTAAATTTTTTTAAAGCATTTTACTTTTTATTATAAATGAAATATTTTTCAAATTTTAAAGGAAAAAATTTACATAAAATAAAATTAATTTTTAAGCATTTGTATAGTTTTATTATATTTTAATATTTATATATATTTGTAATATTTTAAATACATTAATTCCAATAAAAAGAAATGAGAAATCCTCATCACATTTGGGGATTGTTTCAAAGAAATAAGAGTCATCATTGCAGAACGTGACTCTGACAAACACAGAAGAAAATTGAACGGATAAATTAAAATTACTAGAAATAAATTCCTATTTTGATAAAGAACTTCTAATAGATAGGATGGAGTGTTCATTTAATTGGTGTGAAAAAAATGCAAAAAAAGTTCCAGTTAATTTAGCAACTTAATATCTTTCAGCACCTGCAAGCATTATATAGTTTATTTTCTTAAGTTGATAATATATATGAAACAATGTAGAACAGACTTCTATAGATGATATGCAACATTATTAAATACACTTATGTATTATGCAACTTAAAATTGGATAAATGTTAGACTTTTTTTATAATAAATGTACCGGATAATTCTGCAAAATCCTTTATTAAATATATTTAAAGCAATACTTTTTAAAAACATTCTATCCTGAATTTATTCTGCTGAATATCTGTTTAGCATTCAGCCAGACTAAATAGCCTCATACTGAATATTTGTTATATCCCTAGTTGGTATTATTTGTGTTTGAAACCAAATAGAACAGACTTTCTCTGGAAAATGCTAAAAAATATTTTTCTTGTATCATAATTTCAGTTTTTGCAATGATAAATTATATGTAACTTTATTGAATACACTTATGCAACTTAAAATTGGGTAAATGTTAAGAGATTTTTGATAATAAATGTAATCAAATTTTAATTCTGAAATATTCTTTGTTAAATATGTATTTAAAAGCACATTTAAAAAAAATTACTATACTGAATATATTCTGCCGAATAGTTTCTGAATATTCATTACATCCCTAATTTAAACCCATTGCAGACGTTAGGAGTTACCCTAATATTCTCAGATTTATAATTTTTTTAGTGTCAAAAACATTTTATGTAATGTTTTTTTTTTTTTTTTTTTTTTTTATCACATTGATTTTCGGCATGGTTTTAGCCTCAACAACTTTCTTTTTTAGAATTGACATACTGATTCTGGCTTGCATGGGACAGTTATATCACATTTAGATGTAGTTCTGTGTTAAAGACAAACTAAGAGAAATGTTTTTCTTTTTAATTTATTGTTGTTTTTAATTGAAAGGAATTAAAATATCTGAAAATATTTAAGCTGTAAAGGGGTTTGTGTCATTAAGATACATAGGTATTATCATGAAGATGCAAAGAACTTCTGAACTTAATTTAAAAATAAAGCCTATTTATTTATTCAAAACCGCTCTTAACTCAAGCAAACATAGAACTTGCCCACAACTTGTGGCACTCAGCATTTATGTCTTCAAGGAATATTCCAGAATAGTTCATGTAGAATTGTAAAAGAAGATCTAGAAATCTCTAGAACTTAAATAGACAATAAATAACAATATCAAGCACATTTTTGAGGTACACATCTAGTCCGTGGATTAAACTGCCTTGGCTTGGATTCAAACCGTGGACGCACGCACAATCAGTTTAACAGTACAATGATTTATTAGAGAGCCACAGTGACTGTTGGTAAAGGTTCTTTGTGCAACAATATTCATAACAGTTTCTGTTTTAGGCAGTTATAAGTACAGTAAAAGCTTAACTAACCGGCATGCTCGGAAAAAGCCTATTTCCGGATACCTGAAAAGTCCGGATAGTTGAGTGTGACGGGAAAAACGGGGCGGGATAGATTGTAGCCCTTTTTTTTTTTAAAAAAAAGATTTTTTCGGCCAAATAATTTGTATTTGTCACTTTCAAATGTGCATTAAATACAATTTTTAAGAATACTTCTGTATCTTCCATAACATCCTATTTACAAAACATATGGATATTTTAATTTAACATTGATGATAAAAAAGTATGATCTGTAGCCGAATTTTTACCGTAAATATATAGATAGTAAAAATATAAACATATAAAAATAGCCGACGAAACTGAAAAGTATTCTACTCAGCAAGCATAATAAAACTCTTTTAAGTTATCATAAACAAATCCCAGATTGAATATGAAAACTAATTATCTTCTCAAAAAATCGCGAGGGTTATTGCGCAATACATGCACCTCCAGTCTCCCGCAACTGATAGTACGTAATCGGAATCAACATCGGTCGGTATTCGGAGAGTAAATAAATAAAGGAAAAGAAAGAGACTTACTAATCTGGAGTAACCCCTCATATTTTTTTTTTCAATCGGTTCCATTCCTTTACTTTTTTTTGGTTAGATTTCGTTTTTAGGTCTCGTTTTTCGGCGAAAGGTGAGGACCTTCTATTTATTTTTTTTGGTTTTCACTTTTGCTTTTGAACCTCCCCCCCCCATAAAACAAGTCTGTGTATGCCACAGTACTGTATTTTGCCTTTTTTTCCCCCCTTCTACGCTCCTCCGTGCGGAGCGGACGTTGCATTCCATTAATAAATTGTCGATAATTTACGAAGTCACGAATTATTAATAATTCGTGAATGGAACGGTGCGATGTAAAATTTTTAGAAAAACTCAATTTCTAATTTTTCCGGTTAGTTGAGCTTTCCGGATACTTGAATGCCAGAATGCCTGTATTGATTAATTTTCGCATAGTCCTGATCTTTGATTTTTGTTGACTTGTCATGCACTCAATTGTTTGATGGAAGACATAAATGCTAGCATATTGTGATGTTACTTTCCGTAAGTAAAACATCAGTAGTTCAAAGAGGTATCAGTAGTAAAAATAAACTAATTTATAATAACGTATTACTTTTAAAATTAGCAAACTATTTAACATACAGCTGTTAAACCCTTTCTAAGGCCATGGGAAGTATACTTCCCACCAAATTCATCAATTTTAAAATGCAATTTTTAAGGTTGGCGTACATTCTCGCCAAACTTTTTGATGGAACAAAAACTTAGATGTTCTACTTACTTATCTCAAACCATAATGAAGCGTCTTGATTTGATAATTAGTTATATTAACAAAATTAATTAACAAAAATTGTCATCCAAAATAAGCTAAATGAATTTCTTTTTTTACTAAATCTCAACCCCAAATTTATTTTATTATACCAGTACTAGAAAAAATGGCCCTTTAAAGATTATTTGAACTGCTTTGTTATTTTGAAACAAAGGTATGATCAGTTCTCTTAAATTTTGTTTTCATGACAAATTCATTCATTCAATGTGTTATGAATTTTTTACCACTCAAGCATATTTTATTATGACAAAAGATGCTGTGTCAGTGGATAAATATTCAAATTGCTAAGTGTTTTTGTTCTTTCTTTTTATTTAATGATTTGATAATTTATTTCTCTGGCACATTGTTTCAAGTACTTGAAACTCTACATATTTAATATCGTATTAAATGAAAATAATTGATTTAGAAATTATAATTGGACATTTCTGAAAATTTCTAAATTTAAACGTATTCTCATTTTTTTATGTATTTTTCTGCTTGTTTATTAGATGGTATCGACCTTTTCTCGCATTTTAGAATTCTGCTTTAGTTGTCATTTCATAAAACATGATAATAAAGTTATATAATGTGATAAAAAATTATTATTACTTTAGCATATTTTTTAATTGTTTTTCATCATAGTAAATTCATAACTGAACATGAAAAAATGTATTTTTCAAGAAGGTTACACAAGTACGATATTGTAAAAAAATGGCAGTAGTTAAAAGGCCATGTGTATTATTTGACATGAATTTATATCCTTTTATATAAAGGTAGAATAAATGTTTAAATAATGATTCTGATGTTAATGTTTTTTTCTTGCTAAATTCACAACATACTGTACAATGAGGTAAGTTGGTGCAAGATCAGAATGTGCAAAGATGATTTTTTGTGCATGTATGCATTTTACTTACTCACTGTGGAAGTCGGCAGTTTTTTGGGTGACCACCAAATTGCATCATGTTTATCAACTGCTGGCTTTCATTGCTAGCAAGTGAAAAGTACATTTTTGTAAAATATTATGCTGATATGTTCTCACCATCATATGGGACAATCTAAACATTCTACCATACATTTCATGTTGTGAATTCATTTCTAGATTTATCTGTATAAATGGCATTGATTTTTTTTATACATAAATCAATCAGTTATTTAGTTTTTTATACACATTTTATGCCATATTTTTAAATTTCAGAATAATTAAGGATTCTATTATATATTATCAAATTAATGTTTGATCGTAAGCTGATTTACTATTTTTGAAATTATATTTTGTTGTGAATGATCTTTTTTTAACTTCATAATTTTAAAAATATTTTGTTTTATTTTCTATATATTTCAGGTTAAAAACTACCAGAAGTCATTTGTCCATTTTATTACTTGAAAGCGAAGGACTGAAACCTTAAAAAAATGGGACCCCCATTGAAACTTTTAGATGATTCGTCAGATGAAGAACCCGAAGCTGAATTTACCATAAATGAAAATTATGCAGGAAGATACGATATATGGCGAAATAAAGAAGAACTCCAAAAACTGAAAGACTTGAGTCAAGAAATCAGCAGCACGTCTGAAGAAGAAGAGGAGGAGCCCGAAATCGAAAAAGACTTTCTCAAAACCTTAAGTCTTTTGAAAAGCAAAGATCCTAGAATTTATGATGAGAATACCAAATTCTTCAAAGAGGAAGATATTCCAAAGGAGCCCAAAGTGAAGAAAGAAAAACCGATGTTCATGAAAGATTATGAAAGGAAAATTGTTCTTGAACAAAATGGAATGTTTGTTGATGAAGATGATGAGGATAATGAACATTTACGTCAGAGACCACTGTTGACGAATAAGGAAGAAGAAGAAATCAAAAAAAGTTTTCAACAAGCAGTACCAGATTCTGATGAAGAAGAAGATTTGCTCCAAGTCAGAACAAAAACTAAAGCAGAAGAAGAAAAAGAAGAGGTGGACTATAAGCAGTGGTTAGAAACAGAAAAAGATATGCTGTTCCTGAACAAGTGCTGGAATGACCCGAAGATAAGCGAAGATGAAAAATTCCTGAGAGATTATATTTTGAATAAAAGGTACCTTACCGATGATAAACCAGGCGAAATACCAATGTATGATGAAATCACTCAGGATATTGATCTCTTGAATGAAGATGAAAAATACCTGGAGAAACAAGAGAGGTTTGAACATAAATACAATTTTAGGTTTGAAGAGCCTGATGAAGAATTTATAAAAAGTTATCCAAGAACCGTTGGGGATTCATTGAGAAGAGAAAACAACAAAAGAAAGGAAAAAAGAGAAGAATATGCCGAAAGAAAAAGGAAAGAGAAAGAACAAAAGAGGGAAGAGTTGAAACGCCTGAAAGCTCTAAAAAGGAAAGAAATCGAAGAAAAGTTTCTAAAACTGAAAGAAGCTAGTGGACAAGATCAGCTAAATTTAGATGAAAGTGACATAGAGAGTGATTTTGATCCTGATAAACATGATCGGAAGATGAGAGAAATGTTCGATGATGATTATTACGATGTAGAAGAAGAACAAAAGCCAGAATTCGAATATGATGAGGAAATAGACAACGAAAACTGGGATCGTTGGACAAGAGATGAAATGAATCATTTTCAGAATACGGTGGATGAAAGTGGAGAGGGAAGTGCCAGTGAAGAAGAGGAGGATGACTCCAAAAACGATTTAAGATCGCAGTTCGAACAAGAAATGATTGATTCAACTACTAGCAATAAAAAAAAGAGGGGCAGAAAGAAGTCTTTGTTCGCCAAAATACTTTCACAGCCTAAGGCACTATATGATCCAAATGGTAAATCGTTTGATGAATATGTGGATGAATATTACAAATTAGATTATGAAGACATAATCGGAGATATGCCTGTGAGATTTAAATACAGAAATGTTGTTCCGAATGATTTTGGTCTAACAGTTGATGAGATTTTGGCCGCTCAAGACAAAGAATTAAATCGGTGGTGCTCTGTGAAGAAGACTTGCCAATACAGAGATGACAAAGATGAAATATATGATGTGCAAGCTTTTAAAAAGAAAGCGCAGAACTTAGAAACGAAGAAAAAGATTTTGGCCAGCGTTTATACACCGCCCGAAGAAGAAAAAATTCCGCAAGCAAATACAGACAATTCTAATGAAGTTGCAGTAAAACCAAAACGGAAGAAAAAACGATCCAAGAAAAAGAAAAATACCCAAAATCCAGATGCTGTGGAAGAAGATATGAATTCAGTACAAACCAGTGGTTTGTCAAGTGAAAACACAGGCACTAATACATGCACAGAATCATCCGTTGAAGTAAGTAACCAGTCCAAGCGAAAAAAGAAAAAGAAGAAAGCTTTAACAAATATGCAAGGAGAAAATTCCAGACTAGATTTGCACGAAAATGAAAATGGACTGATTGAAGAAGATATGCAACAAAATACTTTTGTTCAGGAGCCTAATCATGAGGATGTTGAAACCGAAACCAATCAAAACTTGGTAATAAGCAGTAAAAAGAAGAAAAATAAGTCAAAGACCTTGGAAGAGAATGATTCAGTTCCAAATAGCGAGTCTTATATTGAATCCGATGAAATGAATGAGAGTAATGTAAAAAATAGTACAAAGAAGAAAAGAAAGAAATCACAATCCATGAAGGGAAATGATTCTACTGTAGAGCCTCAAAGTGAACTTGAAATGAGTGAAAATGTAATTAGTAAGAAGAAAAAGCGGAAGCTTGAGTCTTCAGAAAAAGAATCACCATCCAGTTTCGTTGAATATAATGAAGATGATGATGACGAAGCAGAAGCAAAGAATAGCCAAACTGTGACGAAAAAGAAAAAACTGTATTCTGTTGATGAAACAGATTTATCTTCAGTTAAACAGCGAAAGAGTAGGAAGAGTGAATCCTCATTTAGTCAGCAAAATGCAATAAAATCCATCTATGCTGAAAATGCTGTAGAAAATGACTCTAACCGAAAAAAGAAGAGGCGTAAAAATAATCAGCAATCTTTCGGCTCGCAACAATCTCAAAAACAAAACTTTTATTCCCAGAAATTCCAATTCAATAAGAAACAGAATGATAGTGATTCAGTACAGATTGTGGACAATTCTGGCAAAAAGATTATTTCATCCAATACCAGATTAAGTGCTTTTGAAATTAATCCCAAAAAATTCAAGAACAGAATGATTTATGGTAAAAAACAAACTTAAAAGAAAATGTTGGTCCTTTTTTAAAAAAAAACTTTTAGCATCCATGTTAACTTTTAAAAAGTTCTTAATTAAAATATTGTACAAAGTTGCAGTTTTGTTTAATTTGTGAAGAATTTTTTTTATCAAAACTATTTTACTATATATTTTGTATATAAAAATCATCTTCTTGTGCTCATTAAAGTGGCAAATAGAATTTTCAATGTGCAATGTAAAAACGCATTTCAAATAATTAGTAATGAACAGTTATGTTACAGACATATTTTGCAATGTGCAAATATCCGTTTTTGAGAGGGAAATTAACGAAGGTGGAAATAAATAAATAAGTAAAATGTATTATTCTTGCTTCAAAGCGCAGGGGGATAAATGATATTTATGGTCTTAGTAAGAAGGCAATATATGACTAGTTTAAAACTTTTTTTCTCTCGAAAGCAGGGACGGCGCTAAAATTCTAGAGGGCCCTCTAAAAGCATCAGTCATCGTACTTGTGCATTTCAACTTGTCAGTAATTACGTTTTTAAAAAGTATATAATTTCGCGAATTTTTAACTATTTTATTAGTATTTCGATTTTATAATTGCAAATATTATTAACTTATTAGCCTACAAAATATACAGCATGTTTCGTTTTACAATAAAAAAAATGTATGTGTCTTGTAATATGATTTTCTTTAAATGTTATAAACGATATTTTCAAAACAAACTTTCCTATATGATTTATAAATGCAAATCAAAAGTGCATTATTAAAATATTTTTATTTATCATGGCATTTTTTAAAGAAATTTAATAAATAGAAATTTGACAATTTAAATTTTTAAAAAATATCCAATGTAACAAAGAAGATTACGTATTGATTTTAGTTTCAAAATGAAAACATAAGGAATTGGAAAAAAAATATCTGTTGTGAGATTTTTAAAAACAATCTTTATTTCAGTCCGGAGCCCCTGGCTTTCGCCTAGTTTTTGATCCGCCCCTGCTCGAGATAGTATCATTTTTTATTAGACATTAACTATTTTATTTGAATCTATATTTCATTATAATCTTAAAATTAATAAATTATTCTGAAAACAATTGAATGTTTTTCCATCTTGTCGATAGGTGGCGCCACAACTTTTTTCGAAAGATTCTGATTTGAAATGTAATAATAGTCGGACTATCTTGGTTTTTGACTCTGTCCTTTCTTGAAAAAATATTTTACTTGTTAGTAAATGGTTCATTTTGAAAAATTTTACTTTTGAAGAATGCTCCATCACAACTTTTTTCTCTTATAGAATACGATCAACCCATATTATCAATAAAGATGAATATATCTGAAAAAATACAATTCATGCATTATCTCATCCCGTTTTCATTTGCAGGCATTATTTTAATAATTTACTTCATTTCTTATAGTATATATATATATAAAATTTTCAATCTAATTTTCCGTTCACATACCTTGAATAAACGATACATCTTTCTTTCGTAAAATCTAAAGTGCCCTGAGTTGAGGTTAAGAAAATATAATCTTCTGAAAATGAGAAAAAAAAAATCGAACATTTTAAGTATTGATTTTTCGTTTATCATAATGGTTAACACCTTGAATAATAGAAAAATTTATTACATATAATTATTCTATGCGTATTATATAAGTTATTAGTTAATATTATTAAACTCACCTAACAATAATAATCGCAGTAATGAAGTTATTCTGGAGGTGTGGAAATTTCTCTAACCTCACATCATGCTAATAGTGTTTATTATTATTATTGTTTTTATAATGTTTTTAGGCTGGTATACTATCTGTAAATTGCATGATGCGAAAATCGTTAGGCACAGAATATAGCTTTCCGTTGGATCTAGAGCTACCAACTTTGGCACATAATTACTTCTTGGGTAGTAGGTGGTTTTGGAAAGCTTGGCTTTTAGGAAAGATTTTCGTGAAACATCTAAATGTAATTTGATTGCATTGCATCATACATATTGATGACCACATGAATGATTCTATTTTGATGACTATGAATTGGCTTTACGTGATATCATAAATAATATCATGAGGTTCATGCTATAATTAAGCAAATACACATAATTTGTTTCAGAATTAATGTAAATTTCCCCGCCCATTGATTTTGTGAGAATTGAATGAAATTATAAGTAGTCCTTAGGGATATTCTACATCAGTAAATCAGTCGTAATATTTTCTGAATCGAACCTAATGGTTCAACCATTATATGCATTTACTCTTAAGTAGTCAGTTTTCTAGTTGCGTATTTATGGCTTTCACCCCACTGATAGTCGACCAAGGAAAATGCATACTCTCGGTAGTGTCGTAACAGCACTACTTTTCGAAGTGCAAAATGCAATGCTACAGTTGTAACTGTTCATTTGGTAATAACATTGGATTGCACTGTCTGTCCGCCACGAGAACTCTGCTCGCCAAGTTGTCTCGTTGACGGCGGTCGCTATAGCAACCGGTTATGTTAGGAATATCCATTTCGAAGAGGAAGAAACCGACAGAAGTCGGGGTTTTATTTCAATCTTGGCGCCAGTTTGCGGCGTTAAAAAGAGTACATCATTCGTAAACTTCTACCTACTCGAAATAGATTCCTCCAACGATAACCTGTCTCTGTAGCGACCGCGCGTTCATCCCAACCGATCAAAAAGAGGCACAATGATTAGGAACGGGGACGCGTAATGTCTCTATAGAGACCGCCGTCAACGAGACAACTTGGCGAGCAGATTTTTTGTGGCGGACGGACAGTAAGTGATACTTTTCAGAGAGAAGAAAAGAATATATTTGCATTTGCTATGCACAATACAACTTTGTCTGGTGTTCCATTTCTTGGAACGCTATATCACTCATCAGCAGAATAACATTTTTTCCCCTCCTCTCTCATGTTTTTATTTTTAACATCTTTTAATCTAATATATGTATACTAATTTTAAAATTTTGATCTTCGGCATGCATGTGTTAAAATTGCTGCTGCATTATTATACCATCTCTCTGATCAATGCAAGTCATCGATTTATTATTCGATCCTGTTATCTTAAAGTATTTAAATACAGGGTGGTCATAAATTATTAGACCCATTTCAAAAATTAATAAAACAAAAACTAATAATGTTACAACTACTTTTTATTTTTAGGTCTAGGTGGTCGTCAATTGCTGGACATCTTCCCATGTTTGAGAGCCGTTATCTACGAAACTATTAAAGCTAGAAGAAAAATAAAAGCATGTGTTTGTAGGGAAAACACATGAATCTGAACACATGAACCTATCTGAAAAAAAAACCTTTTTATTTGCCTTCTCATTAAAAAAAAAAACGTTATTGTAACATTATTAGTTTTTTATTAATTTTTTAAATGGGTCCAATAATTTATGACCACCCTGTATAAATGCACTGTATTTATTTCGTTGGGCACCGGGAATTGGCTCGACTTGAACAGAAAGATTACTTTCGGTCACTAGTGACTGAAATGGCTTTTAAAATGTAAAAAAAAAAATCAGGAATTGCTGTATTTCTATGTCAAATTCAGTCGGCTGCCTTCCTTCAGATTACGTTCACCGAAATTTATACTTATTAGAAAAAAGGGGGATTAAACTTTTTTTTTAAATCTTTTTTTCTTATACTAGGATATTATTTTCCTGTGTTATCAATATATATTCACTACCTATCCATCGATCATTTTTTTGCTAGGCATATTCTGGAAAAAGAGGGATATGATAAATGAGACCCTCACATCTGTCCATCCCTCATCTAAAATACTTGGAATTTTCCGATATGGATGAGATGTTTAATCCAATATTATTGACTAGAATTCTCATTTAATCGATATTTTCTGCATGAGCTTGTATCATTTAATGATATCTCACACGCATTGAAAGTATCAAGTTTTATCGCTTAATAATTGTTTGATTTAGCCAACTGTTATGAATGTTAAGATGTTAATTGCGTTCACGTGTCGATATGTTGTAACTTCATCATGTATTCTACATTCTTTCGCATTTTAAAATATAGAACGGATGGTAAACAAATTGAATTGTTTGGTTGTTGAGATTTAATGGCTCACAGAGCGAATTGAGTTGAGCTGGCGTTTAATGGTGCAAAATACAAAATTGATTATACAGTGACAAAATTATATTTCAAGAAAAACATTTTGTGATTTTGAATAATGCCACATTATTAACACACAAAATGTGTTTTAGTCCAAAAATTTAATTCCTGGAAATTCTTTAAAGTTTCTACAATTAAAGAACTTCCAGGAATTCACATAGCAGTAAAAAACATATTAACAGAAAACAAGCGCCTTTATATTGCATAAAATATATTGCAAACTAAACAAATTAAATAATTGGTTAGCTGTTGAAATTTCGTGATCATGAAGTGATTTTAGTTAACCCTTTGGATACATTTGACGAGTGAGACTCGTCATCTGCGTACTTGGGTGAAGTTTACGGTGGACGAGTCTGACTCGTCATCTGAATTTAAGAAGCAGGCGTTGATGTTTGCGGCAACCCTGCCAGTGGTACCTTTGCATTTACTGACATGTTTCGAAAAATACCACACGGTACAAAATTATTAGACTTTAAGTTGGTTCTTGTTCTATATAAATATTTATATTTTGTTTCATTTATATATTTATTTATATTTTGTAACTAAAATGCTGTTTCAAAAATATATTTATATCACCAATATAAGTATATTCCGAATAAAATGTATTACTTTTACATATTAATCCATATAGCGACAAATTAAATCCGTCCCATGGGCATAAAGATCTTCAAATAATTCAGTACTCAAAGGGTAAATTGCTCAAAAGCCTTATTGGGGTCTGCTGTGCTGAGTATAATGTCAGACATAAAAACATATTCTTTTCCAAACAATTAAAAAAAGAATTATATCTAACGGAACGTGAAGCATAAGCTGAAACAACTTTCGAAAATTTATACAAAACAGGACATTTTCTTCTCTTTTTAAAAATCAACAATATTTTATTTTAAAAACAAATTAACCCTTTGCACTCTTATGTCGAGTCAGACTTGGGATTCTGAATGATGCATCTTTTACACATTCTTGTTGGATAGCACTTATTATAAAAACCATATAATAGCAAAGACCACACAGATTTTTTTATATTTTTCAGCTTCCTAACGCGCTTAATCAATCCTTACACTCGCACGTGTATAATTATGCATCTTATTATCTTTCGGAGTGCAAAGGGTTAAAAGGCTGTATAGTTGAAATACTTACAAAATAGGTGATTGAAATGTACACCATTAAATCTTAGAAAACGTTCAAGTCTTACAAAACCATTATTTTCGATTCTGTGAGCGCGTCAACACCTCAAGTAAGCACTCGAGGCCTACAAAATTCTTTAAATGAATTACAAAATTTACCATGTTGTGCCAAAATTATAAATCAAAGAAAGGCGATAGACTATAAGAAAAATTACACAATTTTTAAAAAAAATCTTTTATTATACATTCAAATTTTGGTATCATTCATTTGATTAGAAATACTGTTCTTTTTTTCCTTACTATCCGGCACAACCCAGAATGGATCATCTAAGTACATTTGTTTGTCTTCAACAGGATCGAAAATTTTCAGTCGTAAAAAGGTACCTATAAGGAAGACAAATTTGTGAGTTTTAATAATGAATTCTTATTTCATATCTAAAATACACTATAATTCAAAACAATTGAACTGATTACAAATGACTATAACTTCCTTGTAAACAAAGGTAGAAGGTTTACACACTACATAAGAAAGCTTAAAGTTTTGTTAGCGTATGTAATAATTGCATCATGCGATTTCCCTTGGTCACACAAGCAACATCCACACCGTAGTCCATTTCTTTACCATGTGAAGCATTCTCTATGCGTACCTTCAGTTCGTTCGCAAATAAAGTGTTAAGACAGAGTTACGACGTATCTCCACAAGAAGTAATTTCAGAAAATTTAGATAGCCACATGCATGTGGCTATCGAATGCGCATTAGTGGTTCCGAACATCTTTCACAAAGGAAATGGATTTGGATGGTTGTTGGTCCCTTTCATACGTGAAATGGACAACCCCATGGATGTTGCCTGTGTGATCAAGAGAAGTCACGTGAACAATTATACCCTATTAAGTAGTCAGCACTTGTATGTTTACTTTGAAATGGACAGCCCCATGGATGTTGCCCGTGTAACCAAGAGAAGTCACATAGGGCAATTAGAAGTCAGCACTTTTATGACTACTTTGAAATGTGCAACCCTATGGATATTGCCCGTGTGACCAAGAGAAGTCACATAGGGCAGTTATACCCTGTTTAGAAATCAGCACTTGTATATCTACTCTACAAATCTGTGGCCTCCAAAGTGGACAAACGTGTGAACTACTGAATTTTCTTGCTGATTTTTATTGCTCGAACATAGAAGAAATTATGACATCGTTTTAGACCGCATTTCATTAGGAAAATATTATTTTCGAAATTCTGCATTATTAAATGCAGATCTGCAAGATATGTATTTATATTGTGACTTATAATCAATGCTTTCTCTTCAACTAAAAATCTAACAAGAGTTGCAAACGTTCTATCATCCTTTCCAAAACAGATCCCGAGACCCCCTCTTCACCCTTCCAAGAATAATTATTTCCTGAACACTACACCAACATAAAAAAATATTTGTTACCTTTTAGATTGCATAAACAAAAACAATATATCTGTAAGATTAAAATTGAAGAAATACAAGGAAAATATTCTGCAGTTTAAACTTCTGGCTATTCCTTATATTTTAACGAGCATGTGCTATTTCTATATTAAACATAATTCACGATTCGTCATACTTTTATAGAAGTTATGATATTCTAAAAATAAGGATTATTCAGTTTTGAGCAACTTTATCAAATGAAACCACGAGTTTGAAAAATAGAAATAAAAAGTACAAAACGGCGTTTTTCTTCTTCTTTAAAAAACTTCATAACATCTAAAAATCTTTACTTAGCCCGAGAATTTTATTTGACGTGAGA
>BGPR01000003.1:513503-525547 GCA_013235015.1 Araneus ventricosus | reverse complement strand
CTACTTTGAAATGTGCAACCCTATGGATATTGCCCGTGTGACCAAGAGAAGTCACATAGGGCAGTTATACCCTGTTTAGAAATCAGCACTTGTATATCTACTCTACAAATCTGTGGCCTCCAAAGTGGACAAACGTGTGAACTACTGAATTTTCTTGCTGATTTTTATTGCTCGAACATAGAAGAAATTATGACATCGTTTTAGACCGCATTTCATTAGGAAAATATTATTTTCGAAATTCTGCATTATTAAATGCAGATCTGCAAGATATGTATTTATATTGTGACTTATAATCAATGCTTTCTCTTCAACTAAAAATCTAACAAGAGTTGCAAACGTTCTATCATCCTTTCCAAAACAGATCCCGAGACCCCCTCTTCACCCTTCCAAGAATAATTATTTCCTGAACACTACACCAACATAAAAAAATATTTGTTACCTTTTAGATTGCATAAACAAAAACAATATATCTGTAAGATTAAAATTGAAGAAATACAAGGAAAATATTCTGCAGTTTAAACTTCTGGCTATTCCTTATATTTTAACGAGCATGTGCTATTTCTATATTAAACATAATTCACGATTCGTCATACTTTTATAGAAGTTATGATATTCTAAAAATAAGGATTATTCAGTTTTGAGCAACTTTATCAAATGAAACCACGAGTTTGAAAAATAGAAATAAAAAGTACAAAACGGCGTTTTTCTTCTTCTTTAAAAAACTTCATAACATCTAAAAATCTTTACTTAGCCCGAGAATTTTATTTGACGTGAGAAATATGAAGCCTTACTGACCAGAAAAAAATCAACATAAACTCTGAATTAAACGTAAAGATGTTAAAATAAGAAAAACAAGTACATTTTTGAGTTTATAAACTTGTGAATAGCAGAAGTCAGAGTCGAAAGAACGTAAACCAGAAAACTGGTATTTATGTAAGTTATTTTATCTTATTAAATATGCAAAACTAAATTAATCATATTTGATGGAATTTGTATACATTTCATATTTATACGTATTTCATTTTTAGAAATCTGAATTCACAGTAGAACTTTTATTTTCTATTTCATTAAATACCGAATCACGAATAACCTAGTAACTTTCACGTGGTTTATAAATTCTACCAGAATTAATATACTGACAATCAATGACTGAGCTGCAAAACTCCCAGCAATTATTTCAAAAATAAATTTGTATCTTTTTTCAAAATTTTGCCGACTTTTCCTTCCTGAGATTCAAATGACATTATGTTATTGAAGATAAAACCATTTATTAATCATATTTTAAAATGGCAAATCGGTCGTGAAATCCTAATGTCCTCCTACAAAATCTCTATTTAAGTTAAAGGAGCGCTTGGAGTTGTTTCTCTCTACAGCTGAAAATACGAAAGAGAGACTAGAAAATAAACGGAGTGACGTTTAAAACTTTTAATTTTTTACAATTTTGATGTATTTTCAATACCCATCCTCGATCCCAGCACCGCTTCATACAAATTTTCCACAATTCAATGCAATTCGTCAAGTCATTTCCTAAAACACTTTTATCTTCCTTCACTTTTACTTTCACTGCATCTACAGTATCAAATCTAGTTCCTTTTACCGATGACTTGAACATGAGGAATAAAACTATGTCAAACGGTGCGAGATCTGGTGATTAGGGTTGTGTTCTATGGCGGGAATCCCGTGCTTGGCCAAAAATGTCTTTAAAGACAGAATTAGCGGCTGAGGCATTGTTTTGGTGAAGAAGCCATGATTTTTTCCTCCACAGGATCAGATCTTTTCCTTCTTGCTCGTTGACGTACACTAGTAAGGATAATTGCGTAATATTTTTGGCTGAATGTTGGATCTTCAGGTTGTACCCAATCTCTGTGCACAATCCCTCTGGCGTCGAAAAGATTTGTCGATCAGCCAGGGCATTGGTCATCATCAAACTCTTCTCGTCCGTCTTTGAGTCTTTTAAACCATTCAAAAGCTTGTGTGCGCGACAAGCACTCATCTACGTACACTTGTTGAAATGGAGAATAAGTTTTAAAACTGATTTCCCAAGTTTACAGAGGAATTTCACGTTAACACGCTGTTCCTTCTGGACACTTTGCATTTCTTTCCTGTCGCGGCATACACAAGCAAATCATTTCTAACAAAGGTTACAGCCGCACGGACAGTGGCGTACATATTTGGGAGCGTGGGTGCTGTTCGCCCCCGGGGGGCACTTAGAAAGGGGCGGCAAAATCAGACATATATATATATATATATATTAAACTTTAATCTTCGAATGGTATTCGAGAAAATGCAATTTAAATAATGTATTTAATTTATAAGTGTTCATGGCATTCAGGATATTCAATTTTACTGAAATTCAATATTACTGTTCGAAGATTCAAATTTAAAAAATATCAGTTTGTACAAGAACCCTCATCATTTAGCTTCTCTTAAAGAGAAATTGAAATTCACCTCACTGAAACGCCGACAGCTTTCTGAATTTTAATGGGATTTAACTGGAATTTTTTTAAAAGTTGCTCTATATATCTGGCTTTGAAGTTATGAAAAAAAAAAAAAACATTCAGCTGCGTCTCGCACAAGCGCAGAAAAAATTATTTAGTACAAACACTCATATTTCCTCTAATATTCAACGTATTTACTTCAAAGTTTAATACAATACTTCTGTAACATATTGTCAAATGTTCTGCAAATTTCGAATAATTTGAATGAAAACTCTGCATGTTATAAGCAAAACACATGCGGAAAAATTCGGGATTTTTTAAAGAAGCATTTATATCTTTCCGAATATTTGTGCTATGCTTACGAAAATGCATGTAAATATTATACACATTAAACCATAACCATTGATAAAAGTTACATCTCGTTATCCGCTTTCTGTGAAACAGTATGGGTGAAACTCCATTTTCGCCTTCATCCCTTTCTGGTGGTCCCCCTAATTGCCCTCGTGATCGAATCTTCACTGTAATATGTATATGGTACTCTATTGAATGTCACACGATTCTCCAGAACTGATTTTGAAACATAGTTTTCGTATTAATTGCAAATTTCTCGCATTTTACGAAATGTTCCTTAACTTGTGTATGCCAGTGTAATTAAGTTCGGAAAAATGTAGCACTAGAATTTTGTCTTTAAATAAAACAGCAATATCTCAAAATTCTCATTTTGGAGTCTGTTCCTTATTATATTACTGCATCCAATTACAAGATTTCTAATGAAATTATCGAAGAATATTCTCTCACCAGTTATTAATCCAGTCAAAATGGCCACTAACATGACTTCTATCACATACAGAAACTGGAAACATGCCTGCATAGATGCCGATCGTGCAAGACCAGGAACAACATCCGGGGAATACTTTGATATTTCTATCAGTTCAGTTGAATTGTACATTGGCGCCATTGCTGGATATAATTTGTACAAGCTGAAACAGAAATAATTATTAGTGTTAAACAAGAAATACATTTTGATAATTTCAGAAAAAGCAGTATTGTTTGAGTATTAAATACACGGTGACTATAGTTAAAGATTCGATTTTAACACTCAGTAAATTAAGAACCACTGGTCAGAATGGCCTGATATTTGACCTAAATATATTAAAAACAAAGGAATTTTTTTATTTGGTGAGGTAATAATATTCTTTTCACCCTCCGTTACTAACAGTTATTTTTATCCTTAAATAGTCGCAATCGCAATTTATTTCGCAAATATAAATTCTATTCTATGAAATGTTTCTCCAGTTTTAACAATTCTTCCTTTATAACTATAACAATTAGTCCTATTGAGAATGTTGATGAGAAGAAGATTAAATACACGATGGATATAATTAAAGTTGCGATTTTAAAACTCTGTAACTTAAGAACCACTGCCAGAATGACCTGATATTTGACCTAAATATATAAAAAACAAAGGAATTTTATTTGGTGATGTAATAATATTCTTTTCACCCTCCGTTACTAACAGTTATTTTCATCCTTAAATAGTCGCAATCGCAATTTATTTCGCGAATATAAATTCTATTCTATGAAATGTTTCTCCAATTTTAACAATTTTTCCTTTATAACTATAATAATTGGTCCTATTGAGAATGTTGATGAGAGGAAGATTAAATACACGATGGATATAATTAAAGTTCCGATTTTAAAACTCTGTAAATTAAGAACCACTGATCAGAATGCCCTGATATTTGACCTAGATATATTAAAAGCAAAGGAATTTTTTTTGATGAGGTAATATTTTGTCACCCTCCGTTACTAACAGTTATTTTCATCCTTAAATAATCGCAATTTATCTCGCGAATATAAATTCTATTCTATGAAATGCCTCTCCAGTTTTAACAATTTTTCCTTTATAACTGTAATAATGAGTCCTATTGAGAATGTTGATGAGCATTCTGTAAGAAAAATTCAAACTGTACTACTTTTCACTCCGAAAATAATAAGATGAATAATTATACACATGTGAGTGTAAGGATTGATTTAGCGCTTTAGGAAATTGAAAAAATTGTTATTAATTTCTTTCAATTCCTAAAAATTAATCTGTGTTTTTGCTATTATATAGTTTCTATAATAAGCGCTGTCCAATAAGATTGTGTACCAGATGCGTCATTCAGAATGTCGAATCTGACTTGACATAAGAGTGCAAAGTGTTAAAAACAGCTAATAGAGGCAGACTTCAAGCGTAAGCAGCAGACTTCACGCATTAAGCAGGCCATTCATATCGTTTCCAAAATGGAAATTTTGGTGCATAGGAAGGAAAAAGCAATCGTCACTTTTAAAAACCGCTTGAATTTAGCATAGCTCCATGGCAGGCATTCCAACGAACTCAAAATCCAACCCTCTTTGTGCCGATTCCCATTTGAGACCCGTTAGAGGGTAGCGGTAAGATCAAAGAGTTTGCCTAGATTGGAACCCTGCGACGAGGGTAGCAAATCTGAAATCCGCTGAGTGGGGGGAAATGGGGGGAGCGAAGAGCTGTGATTTCGCGCTTTGGACCTTCAAATGAATGGCAAACCTGATTTTTCGACTTGAATTGGTGGGAAAAAACCAGTGTTGGGACAAATGGAATGGAATGGAGTACAGACGAATTGCCTGCTTTAGATATTGTGATTAACGGATGGTTAAAAAACGGTGGATAATATACTGAATATTTCTTGGGAAAGTTATAAGTATTTTTTCCAAAATGTTGTCGTTGTTCACATGTACTATTGTTCTTACAATTTGCCATTTTTCCCTAGCAGAGTATTTGTTCTCTTCGTTTGAATCACGTGTTTGGCGAGGGGACTTTCTTTATAATAAGCCTCACTGTGGTAACGTGTGGTGTGAAGTAATTTTGTTATTTCTTTACCAAACACAATTTCATTGCTTCATGTGTGTTCAAGTCAAAATCATATCATTCTAACCAGCGATTCTTACTTTATAACGCTTTGAAATTGAAGTCACCCTGTAGTTACTAATAAGAAAATCATTTATTTTCCCTTAAATTTATCTTTTGCATCTTCTACATAACAAGTCACTTCTTTTGTCTTCGAACTTCTTAAGTCTGGAGATGGATTTATGAAGTTTTTCTGTCAAATTCTGAAATATTCATCAACTTGTGCAAGTTATTAAAAGGTTAAAACTGAATCTTCGCAAAATTTCTAAAACAAATATGTGTTCCCTTTGCTTAGATTCAGTCTGAACTATAGTATTAAAACTAGATACAGCAAAAGTAATAATTCACATACAACACAGCATTTAATTTTCTAAATCTACAATTCGATTGTATTATGCATCCATGGGTTCGAAATGAAAGTTATTTCATCCAATTCTTGTTAAAGAATGCAAAAAGGCTGAACTCCACAGCAATTAAGCATGTAATAATATATAATTTATACTTATTGTGTTGTTATATTTGGCAAATCTAATATAGAAACTGTAAACATAGAGATAAATAACTTTAGATATTAACCATAGGGAATGTTATCCTCAGATATAAATAACATTAATTAACGCTAGGGAATGTTATCCTCAGAGATAAATAACTTTAATTAATCCTAGGAAATGTTATGCTCAGAGATAAATAACTTTAATTAACCATAGGGAATGTTATCCTCAGAGATAAATAACTTTAATTTACCCTAGGGAATGTTATCCTCAGAGTTAAATAACTTTAATTAACCATAGGGAATGTTATTCTCTGAGATAAATAACTTTAGATATTAACCATAGGATATCTTGTCCTCAGAGATAAATAACTTTAAATATTAATCGTAGGGAATGCTCTCCTCTCGACTTTCTCGCATACTTACAGTATACGGTGCGTTTTGTGTTTAGCTTCGTAATATAGTGAAGAGAATCGAGCATGTTATGACCTCTTCCCTTTGACCAATTGAATCCAAAGCTGTATATAGATTTATAATTTTAATGTCAAGACCACATACTGAATTTCATTTATCTATCTTCTTGTACTTTTGACTAAAGACTGCGTTGACATGAGTTTTTGGTTATTCAGGTTTCTCTTCCCCCCCCCCTTCCGGTTTAACCTGGCGGTTATAACCGCTCAAAATAACCGGTTTTGGGGTTTTTTATAAAAAAAAAACCGCCATTTTTAGACATTTTTTAAAAATTAATATTGATTTTACAGGAAATCAATCTATTGGCCACTATTTATCTGTTCATAAAGACTTTCACTAATCTGCCAACCAACTGACGCCCCGAGGAAGCGCTTGTCGGTGATTGGTCTAAGATCATGAAATTCAAAACATCATAACTTGGTAAATTTTAGCCTAATCGAATCTAAAATCGTACCTATCTTCCGATCCGGTTTTTTTACCCGGTTATTGGTTTAAAAAAAATAACAGGTTATAACCGGAACAAAAAATAACCAAAACAAAAAAAAACGGTTTCGGTTAAAACCAGTAGGTTTTTCCCATCCCTATTTCATCCAGAATTCAATAGAAATTGACAATTTTGGTGTTAAGGCTGCATACAAAATTTCATCCGTTCAGCTTATTAAGTGTTTAAGTTATCATGTTTATAGACCGACGGATATAATTCTAAACATCTTTTTTTCGGACACAGGTAGAAATGATTTCGATTGAATGAATTTCGACGGATCTCAACATATATGGATATTCATCGAACTATCGATGTCGATTTTTTGACGATTACCATATTTTTTCTTTGTGTACATCGTTTACGAAAAAGTAAAAAGTTGTATTCATTTTATTTTATTTAAACGTGTTATTAAGTCTAAGTAATGTAGATTTTATTAAGACTTTTAATAATGATGCAATAATTTAATGAAAATACATTAAAATGTTACTCAATCAAAATACAGCTTCTTATTGAAAATTTAACTCTATCTATGTGAAGGGATGAAATGAAAATAATAAAAAAACATTCTTTTAAATTTATATAATTCTTTCATCTATTCGTTAAATATGAAACTTATTGGAAATCTATTAGCAAGTCGACTGTTAATCTATTAGCAGCTATAAATTTAAATGCAACATTTTTTAAATCAATACGCAATTGAAAAATCTTTGTTTTTCTTAGGTCGTCTATGTACATGCCTCTAAAAATAATTAAAATAAATCAGGTTAAAGCAAAAGTAATCACATTTTCAGTCTATTACTTAACAAACTCGAATTAGAAGTGAAAAAAAGAGCTGGTGGAATCATAATGAATTATCACCTTTAAAAAAATTAAACGTTTACTTTTTATACCATTTAGAAATTATTTCTGAGAAGAATTGATTAAATACGCAGATTATAAATTACTTTTAAGAAGTTAAATGGTCATAAAAACAATAAAAATACCGCTCTTGAGATTAAATTTTCAGTTTTCATGCTTTTTTTCCCCTCCAGTGTCTTGAAGAAGAAGAAAAAAATGCGCAATAATCTTCAGACAATGAGACTTTTCTTTTTTGTCTAAGAGGTTCTTTTTTTTAGTAAAAGTTCTGTGAGGAAGCTGCTTTATATTTTTTATGACTATCAAGATTTAAGCTGTAAAGTCACTACTATTTTCGTCTCTAATGTAAGCACTTTGTTAATGAACTGGCTACTATTAGTTATCTTAGCTGAAAATGAGCTTAACTTAAAATCAGTTTTTCTCAAATAATTTGAAAAAGAATGCTCTTTTCCTCCATTTATAAGTTTTTTTTATGAATTATTGCTAAGTATTATTGCAATGTAGGAACACTTAGCTAATTGAAAAAGAATTTTAAATGAAATTCTGATTTGTATCAAATTTGTCGGTTTTATGTTATTAAACATTAAATTTATTTGAGAGTGGAGCACTTTAATAAATGACTAAACTAATTCACTTGAGAAGCATTTAATAAATAATTAATCCAGAATTTTAAATTTGATGTTTATACTTCCTTGAAAATTCGATGAAATTATTTCTTTTCACATTATAAATTCTTTTGAAAGTACTCGTGTTATTTTGCGTATTTAATTTATTCAATTTGTTCCTTTAGATACTTGAAGCAATCAAATAAATTACAACTTTTCTCGTTCATAGTTTTTTATAAAAATGTATAAATTTTAATCAAAAAATTAATTTGAAACAAATTAACTTAATGATATTGAGTTAATATTCATAATTATTTGATTAAGCACGAAACTAACATTCTCAGAAAAAAATTATTGTATCATCAAATAAAAACTAATTAATATGTAATGCTCTATAATCTTTGAAATTATTTCGTTAATTTCATAAATGTTTATCAAGAAATGTAAATCTCAACTCTCTTTAGTGATTAGATGTTTAATTTTAAAATAAATTATCAACCTTCATTATTTTTATTGTATTTAATTGAATACTGGCATAAGGAAATTAAACTATGAAGTGGGGAAATCATTTATTGTTTGGAATAATTGCTCAGGATTAATTTCAGGAATTTTCCTGACTTAACTAATCTAGAAACATTTTATTAAGTCTAATACAAACTTCGGTTTACAACTATTAATTTATTTTGAGTAATAAACATATTATGGAAAGTTTTTGGCATTTGTATTCCTGAAAAATTGGTGCGTACAGATAAATGTAATACTACCTCTGTCCCAAAATAATAGTATCAGTTGATGAATTTAATTTGTCCCATAATAATAGTATCAGTTGATGAATTTAATTTGTCCCATAATAATAGTAGTAGTTGATGAATTTAATGTGTCCCATAGTAATAGTAGCAGTTGCTGAATTTAATTTATCTCATAATAATAGTAGCAAAAGAAAATAAATATAGAACGCAATATTTATTATAAAAAAATTATATTAAATTAAACAATAAATTAAAAATATTATTTCTAATTTTTATTTTGAGTGTTCAGATAGTTTATGGATTTTTCAATAATTTCGTTACTGCACTTTAAACTTGTAGGTAGGATCCCTTAGCTGTGAAGCTTTGCTTCCCCTATATGCGTAAGCTTAATGAACTGGACAATCGCAACTCAATCTTTGCTTGAAAACTCTCTTTTTTCTATCTTACTTTTACAATGGTTTGAAATTCAACTGAAATAAAACAACTGATCTCGACCAGCGGATGAAATTAGAAAAATAGCTACAATTCGTAATAATTAGGTTAACCTAAAAATTGAAAGATGTGTCAAAACAAATGACAGATGTCGTGAAACATTGATTTGGATTGAAGGCTTCGCAATTTTGCGTTACAACATAACTTACAACTGCATTCGCCAATAATTCCCGTTTAAACATTCACTTGCTACTATTATTATGGGACAGAGGTAGTAACTTGTATTAAATTGATTTGAATAAGGTTATTAATTCATGAAATTCGAGTAAGCGAAATTCACATATCTTTATCAGCAAATTGTGCTCTAAAAAGTTATTCAAGGACCTCGAAAATGCTGGAATTTTCTCGATATCTCTATTAGGGACCGAGATCCGGATTTGCCCAGATGATTCCATGTGGCGTCATGGCCTGTCGGGGAGACTATAAAAGGACGGTTTTCGGTCACAGAGTAGATAGTGTGTGTTGATCGACTTTGAACGTGTTGATCGACTGGTATCCCCTTTGGAGTGCGAACGTCTTTGAGATCTCTCTTTGGAGTTTTATCCGCTGTGCGAGTTAGTAAGCTGTTATACGCCGAGCGGTATTGAAAGCGCTGTTGCTGTTCTTATTAGTGAATTGCTGACTGTTTGTGTTGCTAATATGTGCAAGTGCTGTGTTTCCTGTTACCTGCGCTTCGTGTTTTCCGGAATATTCGAGAATAAAACATGTTTCTCCATTATCCGGCTTGTTGGACTGTTTTCACTGTGCACACACCGTACGAATTTCGTAACAATGTATTATACTGGGAAAAAGCTAAGGAGCTAAAAGCTTTTTCTTTTTAATTCCTGACATGTCCTGATTTCTTTTTTATTTGCTAATTATGTCCATTTCAGAGCTTATATTATACAGAAGTCCGGTTCTTTCATGTATTATTATCTTTTCACTATTTTCGTCATAACTTATGTTACTTATTTTTCGTAATTATTCTTCATTCTTCGCATTTCTTTTGAATTTATTAATACTTTTTGTTATCTTTTCAAAAATTTCGATTTCATGTTCGTCTACTTAATATTATACTTTCTCATATTCATTTTGTTACAAGCTTTTATTTATATTGGCTTCATTCATGTTTGAAAAGATGGGATCTTGTAATAGATTTTTCACTCGCTTCCTGGTGAGTATTAAAACTTTATACAGTTGTGTGTTTCCGATGTCGATACACTATTTTAATGTTTTCAGAACTTCATCATCAGTTAATCGATGAATTTAATTACACTTTGAGTCCATAACAGTGGTTTCTCTTGGTAGTGAATTTCAGAAAAAAAAATGACAGGATTCAATAATGCTTATAATCTTGAATTATAAAATACATTAAAGACTATAATGTAGAAAATGATAAAAGTTTAAAAAACGCTTTTATTACTGTATTAAAAAGTAGAAAATATTTTTTAAAATAAAAAATCCAGAGATCAAAGCAAAAATCGTAAAAGCGTTATTGTTAAATTCATATATAGACGTGAATTTGAAAAAGAAACGATGACAAGATTCAATAATATTTCTAATCATGAATTATAAAATACATTAAAGACTATAATGTAGAATATAATAAAAGTTTTAAAAAACACGCTTTTATTACTGTATTAAAAAGATAAAAATATTTTAAAATAATTATTTTTATCAAAATTCCAGAGCTGAAAGCAAAAATCGTAAAAGCGTTATCGTTAAATTCATATATGGACGTAGTTAAGGAAATTTGAACCAACTCCTTAAATGTACATTTTCAGATTTAGCTATTTTAACAAAACAAAACAGAAAAAAATCCAAATCTTCCGTTGCTCCAAAAATTAATTATAGAGTTACCTGTTAAGCTACGAATTAGAGTAGCAAACTAGACTTATTTAAGTACAATTTACTATAGTGAACCCGAAATCTATAAAACGGCAGTTAGATCTAGGGATGGCGGTTATTGCGAAAATAACCGTTTTGTGGTTATTGAGGTTTATTTCACCTCCGGTTTAACCTGGCGGTTATAACCGCTCAAAATAGCCACTTTTCGGTTTTTTATTTAAAAAAAGCATACGCCGTTTATAGACAAATATTTTTATTAATATTATTTTTACAGGAAATCAATCCATTGACCAATATTTATCTGTTCATGAAGACTCTTTCAATAATCGGTAATTCAGGTGTCGGTGATTGGCCTAAGAATATGAAATTGAAAGCTTCACAACTTGGTAAATTTTAGACTAATCGACCTAATTCCGATCCGGCTTTTTTACTCAGTTATTGGATTTTCACAAAATAACCTGTTATAACCTTCACAAAAAATAACCGAAACAAAAAAAAACGGTTTTCGGTTAAAACCGGTAGGCTTTTCGGTAGTTATGCCCCATTGCATAACTGCATTCGTGTAAATGCCTTCAAGATTTTTTATTCAGAAGACTTATAAAAATAGAAGCTTTTATAATGAGGGTTATTTTTTGTTCTCAAGCGTTAGCACTTTGAACTCTAAAGAATCAGAAACAATGTATTTTTCTCAGACAGTATTACAA
>BGPR01000003.1:499954-513493 GCA_013235015.1 Araneus ventricosus | reverse complement strand
TAACTTAGCCTTGTAAAATGACTGCATTCGTGTAAATGCCTTCAAGATTTGCTTTCTTCAGAAGACTTATAAATATAGAAGCATTTAGAACGAGGTTTATTTTGTGTTCTCAGGCGTTATCACTTTGAACTCTGAAGATTCAGAAACAATGTATTTTTCTCAGACAGTATAACAAGCATCTCATCATAACTTACCCTCGTAAAATGATAAGATATATTTTTCATGTGTCAAGTTTTTTTTTATCCGTTTCCTAGCAAGGAAAGTGTATTCAGAAGTGATGAACATAAGTTATGTTTTTAAAAAACGTTTGTTCACATTAAGTTTACTGGAGTTTACATAAACGATTTCTAAAACCGTGGGAAGTATTTTTACAACCAAATTCACCATTTTTTAATGTCCGTAGTAAGGTTATTTTGCCACCTCCGAATTAGAGCAGTTATCTATTTATAATTTCAGAAACCACAAAAAATATTAAAAAACGCTTTTACCACTCTGTGGTTTCAGCAGCCAAATTAATTATCAATTAAATATTATTATTATTTTGAGATTTATTAATGTGCCAAAACCTAACACTGAAAAGAAGATTGGCATAAGTTCTCGCCAAATTTTTCGACGATACAAAAAACTAGATGTTTCAGTTTCTTATCTCAAATTATAAATTTAAGAAAATATATTATATAAAAGTAAAATATATTATCTTGTAAGTTATTGTAAAATATATATGTTTGAAAGGAGTATTGTTCAGCAACGGATTCCGAGACTACCACTTTTGGACGATTTTACACCGGAAAGGGGTGTCAGGCAATGAGTCATACAAGCGCATTTCTGGAGTTCTTTCATCAACCTCCCATTCTTCACTTTCCCCCTATTTTGATGAAAATAACTCCGCCCGGCGCATGCGCAAAAGCGCGAAGGGTTTCCGAATCCGTTGCTAAACAATAAAAATGGAAGCTCAGATAGTAATTTGAAGGACTGTTGGATAAAACTTTCGCTTGTGGAAGGTGAAACATATCGCTGATAAGGTATAGAATTAAAACCATAAAAGTCCAGGAATTCACAATGCTTTTTTAGCCTGTATTATTTTAGTTTTGTTAGCATATAGATTATTTCCAAGAATATAAAATTTTCGTTTCGGTAAATGTGGTAGTAATACCTAACGGCTATTAATTTCTTTTAGCACGGCAACATTTACTTTGAAGCACCTACTTAGATTCTTCAAAAATTGTTTCGGGTGAGTTATGGATGAGTTTTCTGTTTTGTTTATTTACGTTAAAATGCCGTAACTGCGTAATTCCGGTGTAATGCTAAGTCAATGGAATCTTCAAAGCGGAAGTCCAAAAGCCTTGTAAATAAAGTCAAGGTTTCTAATGTAAGTAAACAAAGCAGAAAACTCGTCCATAGGTAAGAAATAAACGATCGAAATGTAAATCTCTAATGCTAAATGAATGATTTTTTAATTTTGTCAGACGGTGGCCCAAATAATTTTGAAACGTAAAGCAGCATGTTAAATTTTTCATTAATTATTTTAGATTAATCTCAATAATTTAAGAAAAGAAATACGACTTTTGATGGCAATTGATTCAGAAAAGTGGTAAATTCATAACCCTTTTTCTAAATCATGAATTCACGTGATACCCGTCAAGTCTACCAATTAATTCTGAATCCATTTGAAATTACGGATGGGAAAAACTTACCGGATTAACCGAAAACTGTTTTTTCTGTTTCGGTTAACCGGTTTTTTTCAGTTATTTTTATCCCTGTAATAACCGGTTATTTTTTTAAAATCCAATAACCGGATCGGAAGATAGGTTCGATTAGACTAAAATTTACCAAGTTATGAAACTTTGATATTTCATCATTTTAGGCCAATCAGAGACAACCGCTTCCTCGAGACGTCTGTTGGTTGCTGAATTACTGAAACAGTCTTTACGAACAGATAAATATCGATCAATGGACTGATTTGTTGTGAAAACAATATTAATAAAAAAATTTGTCTAAAAACGGCGTGGGTTTTTTTATAGAAAAAACACGAAAACCCGTTATTTTGAGCGGTTATAATCGCCAGGTTAAACCGGAAGTGAAAATCCCCCTGAATAATCGAAAACCGGTTATTTTCCTAATAATCGCCATCCCTAATTTGAATCTTGCATTTGTTGCTTTTAGTGTTAGGTCACAACACAGCTTAAAAGATAACAGCTGCATGTTGACCTTAACAGCATTCGTAGTGAATAGATTATTATCAACAAGTTACACAGAATAGCATTTAAAAATGAAATTGCATTACTTACCTGTGGCCATAATTTTGCTCGTTGGCTATTAAAGCTACTAAAACACCTGCGATTCCCGAGAAAAGCCCTGGTAGTGCGTGCAGGCTGTTAATTCCACAAGGGTCGTATATATTCATTCTAGCGAGGAAAGGCTGGAAAGAGATTATCCAATTAATAAGATGAAACATACGTTAGGAAAATATAGTAGAGTCTCCCTGCAGCGAATTTCTCCCTATAACGAAATTTTTAATCGGAATGTTAAATAACATTCAAAATATTCTCCATATAACAAAGTGGTTGTCTCCCTATAACGAATTTTTTCAGGCCTTTATCTTTTCGATTTTTGTCATTTTTGAAGATAGTTGTTAATTTCTGTGCGCGCACGTGCCTGTTTCTGGAACTACTCGCATTGTTCATTCCAGCGATAACACATAACAATAGAATGCTATGTGAAGGGTAATGCAGTTGTGGGGACCTGGGTTTCTACTGAGGGAGCAACATTTCTACGGGTCAAGATTCCAAGAATCGGGGTGGAGTGGGGATGAATCAGCAAATGGATGTGACAATGCGCATTTTATGTTTATCCGTACTAGTACATATTATTCTCTAAATTGGTGAATTGTCTTCACTTTTGCGCATTTTGTTTATACAATAAAAATTAGTATAATTTTAACAAATTTAAAATAAATATTACTTCATTTTTAATTGAAAGTCATAATTAAATATTTTTGAACTTATCGCACATACTAAAAGGTTTGTAACATTTACTTAAATTACTGCAAAAATCTCTAATCTCCGTATAACGAAATTTTCTCTATAGCGAATCTTTCAACTGGTACCAAGCGATTTCGTTATAGGGAGATTCCACTGTACTTTCAACATTATTAGCACATTGCCAGTCGATTGGGTAAAATTTTATTTTACTCAGAAAGGCGTGAACATCCGGTACAGTACTGTCCTACCGCCAGGAGAAAACCCCTGGACAGGGTTGCCGCAAGTAGACGAGTCGAAGAAAGGAGGTAAACGGGTATAAAATCAACCGCAACATTTGGCGAAGAAAGCACACTTCGTTAGGCGAGGAATTCGTTTCCGACCGCAGTACAAAGCGAAACGAGATTTCTGTCGATTCTATCTGCGCCAAATGAAATAAAGCACTCTCCTTCACCCCCAAAATGCAGTGGAATATCCCGTTTCCATGACGCCCGCCACATGCATGTCTGGTGTCTAGGGTTTTTCTCGTGGCGGTAATACAGTAAAATTGCCGGCTTAACCCTTTGCGGACAGGCACGCTGTATAGAGTGCGTCAGTGGGTAGTGTACCATAAACTGAATAAAAACTATCGAAGGTGGAGAGCTCGCCAGCCCTCTAGCCTCGTATTAACTTTTCACCTACTTGCTCCGATAGTTTCCGCTGAAAATGAATCAGTCAGTTCGGTCTGATCGCGCTTGATCTCCATAACCCATCCTGGTTATCACGAAACGGCGGTAACAGAGCAATATTCGGTTGTTTTGGAAGAATTTAGCAAGAAAATACCAACTGAGGATGAATATGATGTATTATCTCTTGATGGAGAAGTAACTGAGTACAGCGACCAAGAAACTGATTCTGAAGCTGACGTGGAGGACAATCCAGTTCACGAAGAATATAGACTCGAACGCAACACAAAAGTTTCTATTATCCATCCATTCAACCTCTAACCTTATTATACCTTAAAAAATAAAGTTGTGTATAATTAAATAAGCGTAGAATTGTAAGAAACGGGATGGCGCATAAAGTGCGCCAATCTGATCTGAGTGTTCTAAAAAGTCACCTGTCCGCAAAGGGTTAATAACGATTTAAGATATTATATTGACCTAGTTAAGATATTCGCTATGCGAGCATAAAATGTTTCAAAACACGTTAGCAAATATTTAAAATTTAAACAACTTTTTAAAAGTCTCAACAGCCTATTTTTCCGCCTAGCACCTAGAAATAATAATGGATAATCGCCTTGAAATGTTTTCTATCTACGTTTTAGAAACAAAACAACAGTCAAATTTTGAATTAATTTTGGGTTTATTGTATCAGCTTGATATAAATGTCTTTTTAGCAGCGTTTGAATATACTCAGCTGCTCTGTTGGTTTAACATGTATGCGCTTAGAAACCCTAACTCTTTTAGCAGAAGACGGAGATATCATTCGTAGGCTTAATATAGAAACTATAGCCTTGCCTAACAGTCTACTCAATGTATCAAACACAAATTTTATTATTTTACGGCGATGGTAAGGATTGAACGAATGCAATCACACCAGAAACATCCACAATATAAAGTGTGGTTCAAGATAAAGTTTGTAGGCTTTTTTAAATTTCATATATTTGCTTTTATTAGACTACAGATTAAAATTAGAGTTTGTTTTGGGGTCATAAGTTATCTACTGAAATTATATTGATGAAAAAATTTTATTACAATTTAATGATGATTGTTCCCCCCTTTTCTGAATGAGCTAAACACTTTCATGTTATTTCCTTTTTTTAAAAAAATGTTAACAATCAAACTCCCGTAATATTAATAATTAACTATAGTAGGATCACATCACACATTTTTTGCTATTTAACACAGGGGAACACCAAGACTTTCTCTGATTACAAAACACGAAATGAACATCGAAAATAGTAATGCAAAATTTTTAGCATTGGAAAGCCCGATTCTTAAAAGTTTTTTTAAAAAATAGAATGGACAGCGAAATTGGTCCATAAATCTAAGAAGTTGATCAAAAGTTAGTTTCTAACAAAATGGCGTCGACGAGGGAAATTTAATCTAATCTCTAATATCTTAAGACTGTTTATCCATAGAATTTTAAATAAATACTGTAGATTCTGAGCAATCCGGTATTGCACTTCAGCGGTCAAAACCGGTCGTCAATGTGGTCAGATTTGAAGGGATGTGGAGCGGAAAGTTGGATATCTAAAGCCGGTCATTCACTTGAAGGATAGCCATGCCATTTGTCCGAAGCCCGTTTTTTTCACCCGTATTAAACGAAAAATACAGGGACCCCATTCACTTGATATTTTAAAGGATGCTAACTCTGAACGAAGGTATGGGGGATCAATTTTCTTTCAATCGCTACAGCTACTTGTCAATCACCCTTCGATTTTCCCCAGTCAGCAGATTTTAATATATGCTACCCTAAAAGCGAGGCTTCAATCTACGCAAGGCATTGTTCTTTTCGCTAACCTCTTTCAGGGTCCCTCTGAAGCGAGACTTTAAACTCCAGCATTCTCGCTCCGATTTCAGTCCAGACGGAATTCCAACCACCACAAGCCATTTGGCTGATTTCCACAGATTTTTATCGCTTTTCTTTCTCGCGTTCCAAAATATCCAGTTTATCTGTGAAGTGAATGGCCGGCTTAACCAGTCCGGATATCTATCGCACCATTTCGACTGCCGGGCTGTAAATCAACACCGGCGGAAGTAAGTATGTGTGTGGTAGTGGTGGGTGGTTCAAGGAGGAAATCGGAGTAGACGGGGGCGGGGATCAAAATAATTGGAAGAGGACGGATTTGCCTTGCGTGGAGTGGTCGTGAATAACCTGCCTAAATGGATGGGATAAAAAAATGGAACGCCACGGGATGGTCATGAATGATCTGCCAAAATGGATGGGCTAAAAGATAGAATGGTGTGGAGTGGTTATGAAAGACCTGCCTAAATGAATGGGCTAAAAATGGAATGGTTTGGAGTGGTTATGAACGGCCTGCCTAAATGGATGGGCTAAAAATGGAATGGCGTGGAGTGGTAATGAACGGCCTGCCTAAATGGATGGGCTAAAAATGGAATGGCATGGAGTGGTTATGAAAAGACCTTCCTAAATGAATGGGCTAAAATGGAATGGTTTGGAGTGGTTATCAACGACCTGCCTAAATGGATGGGTTAAAATATGGAATGGAGTGGGGTTGTCGTGAAGATCTGCCTAAATGACCGGGCTTAAAAAATGGAATGGCGTGGAGTGCTTCGACACCATTTACGTGGAGTGGAGAGGTCCTGAATGATCGGCTTTAAAGGGAAAACAAGTCATTATATGAGGATTTCAATGATATTGTAGTGACCTAAAATATAGGAATTGAATTATATTTTGTAATATTTGTTATATATAGTATAATATCCTATATAATTCGGTATATTTTGTAATATTTTGTGCAATAAACCTGGCTTTGATATTAAAATACGTTTTTTTAGACGAACTTCTACTAATCCTGCCCGTTGGTTAATCCGGCCGTCATCTGGGCCTGATATTTATCGACTTTCTGAGAGACTACTCTATACGTATAAACATAGATTATCTGCTTTTGAACTGAACATGAAAAACAGAAAAATCCGGTTCAGCCGCTGAAACAGTTATAAAGAAAAATGAAAGGAAATAGAAAATTTTGTTTCTTACTGCTAGGTAGTTGAATCCCACCACACACAAGGTTCCACCTGTGGCTCCTATTATCAACGCTCCAAAAGGTTGTACCATCAAATCAGAACACGCTCCTATAGCTACGCCTCCTGCAAGAGTTGCATTCTGTATGTGACCCTAAGATGTATTAAAATTTATGTTGATTAACAGAGTTGAAAATGATTCAGTGAAAACTTACTGCAATGGCTCTCTAGGAAATAAAAATTCCTGGTCTGACACACCGGAAATCTTTAACGCATTTTGCATAGACCACACAAGTACAAAGACTGATAAGATCTAAATTTAGTTATCGCCCGTTTTGCTTTGATTTGGTATGAAATAATTCGTTTGCAAGGAAGTTCTGAAATTTTGTATTGTTATGTGTTCTCAGTGATAGTATAATATTTTAACCCTTTAACTGCGAGTACTTTCTTAAATATGTGGTTTATAAACCACACCCGAAGTTGAAGGGTTAATGTTTTCGAAATTTGGTTATCAATAATCGATTAAATTTGAATAAATTTTGATATCATATAAAAAGCGCCATTTCGTTTTGAATTCGAGAAAAAATTTCAGTACAAGATTCCTCATTACAATAATATTTATAATAAAAAATTATAAAGGCTAAAAAGTAGACAATAATAAAAAAATAAAATAATTTTAAAACACACGTTTATTATTGTATTAAAAATATATAAAAATATGGAGGTCAAACAAAACAGCGAGGCAATAAAAACAGGGCGATGAGAAAATCAAAACCCAATAAATATTCTAAGGATCTAAGGAAAAAAAATTAAATCATTCAATAATAATAAGAAATATGTTATAAAAACTATTAAAATTCCGATTTCCTTAGAGTATTTATAACATCTCCTCAAGATTTACGATTTTAACTCTATATCTTTGTTTACAAAAAATATACATTGCAAAAAAATATATTAATAAAAGGGCGTCTTTAAAGACCTTATTAATTTTTTTTTATTTCTCAGTGAGAAGCTTCTATATCTATAATTTCTAGGGAATATCCAAAAGAAAAAATATAAATATAACTAGCTTTCGACGAAATCCTGTAAGTTTCAGTTACTTCTACGTTCAATCACACATATCTTTTACGACTTCTTGTCTCTTTCCTCAGCTTTAGCATGGCTGGTTTTTCGTATTTACATTTCTCAGGTTTATTTACAGATAATTACTGAGCAGAAAATGATGTTTGAGTTGCAATAAAACACCAAATTGTGATTGTTACTTCCGGAGATTTATATGACGTTTATGGTTTGTTTCTTACACGTATCGTGTTATACACGTCATTGAATAGAGGCGAAATGCTCCTCTAGCTGTGTTTACACTTATTTCAGGATTTTATTAGAATTTTTTTTCTTGAAAAGATAGATAAATGCAATTGTATCTAATCGTTTTTAGTAGTCGCAAAAAATCTATAAAGGTAATCTCTTGAGTAACACTTTGATATTAAAAGTAAATAGGATAAAACCATAAGAGACAGAAAAAATAGTGTTTTTGGTATTCTTTAAGTAATCTTCGTAGTGTTTGAACAGTCTATCGCATATTTGTTAAAATAGAACTGCCAGGTAAAAAAACAGTTATAATGGGAAATAAAAAAGATAAGCGATTTCTATTATCCAAATACGGAAAATGTAACAAAAAAGAAAAAAAAACATCCTAGATAATGCTTAATAAGTTTTCTCATATTCAAAAACTCTTCATGAAATATTCACATTTTTACAGATACCAAAATATTAATTTTTTAGAGCGTTCGAAATTAACAGAAATGGATTCTACTTTATTAACGAGCATTTTTGTAAAAAAAATTCTGCTTCAATTGCGATTGAGATAGAATTATATACATTTTTTGGAGGCAAAGTGTTCAATATTAATTTAAAGAGTGCTTGGAGATTTTGTAATTAGATATGGAAGGAAACAGGGGAATATGTATTTTTTGTGTATCCAATATTTTTTATGAGCACTCATTTCTAATCTTCAAACTGAAGGAAGTATTTGAGTTCTCATTTCTTATAAACACATATCAAATATTATATAAGAGGCAATTTTATTATATAAACTTGTGATATAAGACATTATTTGCTGACATAAGCAAGAGAAAAAATATTAAAAGCCATAGAACATTACAAAAATAATCATTATAAAAGCGAGCAACTCTGTGATACTAAATAAAATGACTGGAAAAGTAATGTTAGGAATCTGTAATGTTGTTTTTCCTGCCACGTTAGTCTTATGGTAGGAAAGAGGGATTTACAGAGATTCGTAATGGAACGGAAGCCAATGACCTCGGATATTGGCGACTTGGCGACAAAATGAAGGTTCTAGTAAAATACTAGAATTATAGCCCTATTTCTGTTAGAAACTGATATATTTAGATCTTTCTAGAGAATTCCATATGACGTCACGTCTTGTCGGAAAGCTGTAAATACCCGGAGGTGCTGAAATGAGTGAATGTCTTTGGAATCTTGTTCGCAGTGCGAGTTGGTCAGCTGTTAGACGCTGATGCTGTTGTTAATACTGTTTCTTCTATTATTAGTGATGTTGCTGTCTGTTTGTGCTGCTGATTTGTACAAGTGCTGTTTTTCGTGTTACCTGTGCTTCGAGTTTTTTGGAATATTCCTGGAATAAAGAATTTTCCAATATCAGCTTGCTGAACTGCTTTCACCGTATCCACACACCAGACGGTTTACATAACAGTACTGTATCGGTTTCGTTGATACAGTCATGTAACTTGTTTTCAGTCGTTAGTTAATTTCCGAAATTGTACGGAAATAATGGAAACATATACCACTATTGTCAGGTGTTCCAAATCTTGTGAATGGACTACATGAAAATTTCTCGCACTGCTTATTTTATGAACTATAATATTCATGGAGTAAACGCGGTATTAAAATATTTGATGTATTGAATTTAATGTAAAAATTTAATGTACAATTTAATTTTAGTCTATTCTATAAACTCTGTATATCTTTAATATCAGAGTGAATAAATATGACTTAAAGTTCAAATAGCAGGACGGCAAATATAATGTTTCGAATCTGGGGAAAAAGACCTCCGAAGGAGAATTCTTCATTTCCCGCTCATATGGATAACAAGTAATATAAAAAAAAATTTTTAAAGTCAATTCCTACTTAGGTCAACAAAGAAAAAATTTTTTTAAAAAGAGAAAAAAAAAAAATTGAAAAAACTGTATTAACATCAAGTGTCATCCACTACGAGTTTTAAAAAATGTATTTGAACTTGAGTGGATGAATAAAAAGTATTTTATAAACGATTGAAAATTTGAACAAGATATATAAATAAATATATATAGGGAGAGTGTGAACTAATAGTAGGAATTGAAAAATCAAACTATGCAATGCTTAACAGATGATTTGCGACTTAACCCGTAAATTTAAAAAAGTCCAGAGTGAAACATGACTAGTGAAATAAATTTTTTTAACACCTTTTACCGCCACATTGGTAACCTTCCCGCTCATATGGCAGAAAGGCATGAGCTATAAAAATCAAACTATGCAATCCTTAACAGATGATTTACGACTTAACACTTGAATTTAAAAAGGTCTGGAATAAAACATGACTAGTGTAATAAAATTTTTAAACACTCTATTTTATTCGTGAAGATAGGAAATAAAAACTTTCTATTGTCCATTACAGTGTAAAATAATACGTGCCGAATGGTATTAGCGTAGAAATTTTCATTTATACAGGCATTATAAGGAGATCGTGTGGAGTCAATTATTACTCACGTGATACAGGTAAAGAGTACCTTGCCAGTTAAAATTCGGAATCTGATGTGAATCTTAAATTTGCTGCTCGTTAATTTAAAATAATTCTTTTGTGGTCTTAAATAATTGTTTATTTTCTTAGGTAATATAATTCTAGTTCTTTTATTGGAACTATAATTAAGTATTTTTACTGATCCTTAAAATATTAATTTATTTTATATTTTCATCTTCTAACATCTGTACTTCATCTATTTACATGCATGCTTGTTAGCATAGTTAGAATTAGTATTATCTAAACTGCTCTGATGTATTTTTCGAGTTAATAATATATATAAATAATTGTAGTAAAATTATTAGACCACTTTTTATAAGTGAGTTAATAAATATGTACACCAACGCATTGGAAAAAACTTCATATCTAAAAGAACACAGTATGATGTAAGCTTCTGACTTCGTCGTAGAATTTTCAGAGTCCATGCTTTCAATAACTCAAAATTAAGTGGAATTTTGAAAAAGCATTTTCATGCGATATCGTCATCAACTTTCTCTCTAGAATTTTTGCAACTAAAAGTTGAGGTAAACTTGTTTCTCTCAAAACATTTTGCACAAAATTTAAAGACAGCGTAGGATGTTATATGGAGGACCATGCGATGTTACGTTTCTCAACTGACTGTAACATCGCTTGAATTGATTTCATTAAATCTTTGAAACTTTATATTGCAGATGCACAAAATTTAAAGACAGCGTAGGATGTTATATGGAGGCGCATGCGCTGTTACGTTTCTCAACTGGCTGTAACATCACATGAATTGATTTCATTAAATCTTTGAAACTTTGTATTGCAGAAAAACAGTTTTGTCTTTGACTGATTTTATAGGATTTGGCACAAAAAAACATTCTTACCATTGAGAATTTTTTGTCTTTGTGTAGTAGAGAAGACACAGCAAAAGCCATTAAGCAACTGCCTAGTAGAGCAAGGAAAGTGTTGATGACACTCCTATACTGAGCGTCGCCCGTCGATAAACTGGAATTGAAACTGGGCCAAAAGCACCACAGCAATACAGTTCCTGTAGGGAAACAAAAATATCAGAAGAGAATATAAGAATTTAATGGCGACTCCAGACCAGTTTCTTTGTCAATTTTATTTCATTGTAAAAACTGATTTAATTGTTGATTGAAACAAAAATAATTTAAATTTTTTTTCGGAAAATATAAAGTTAATTATGAAATATGATTGTTCTTTTTAGACTTTCTTCAAGACTTTAATAATGCAATTTACTAGGAGTTCTTTGAAGAATAGATTTCGCGTCCTCATCTCCCAACCCGCCCTGAGATCTGTTCTTCATCGGAGTCTTTAAAGGTTTATCTAATGATGTCATTCAGTTTGAAGACAGTATTGTTTCCAGGGTACCGGGTATTACAATTTGTCTCTCCACGAGGTACCTTCTTAACCCCTCTTATATGCACTATCTTACAAAGCTATATTTAGAATCCTAAACCCATCAATGTACAATATTGAACACCTATATTGTACACGAAATTTACTCCCTGTATTTACAAAACAAATTAATTAATTATTACTTATGACTTACTAATTAATAATTAATAAACTATAATATAAGTAATATATATTACTTATTAATTAATTTACATAAAAAATGTACTTGAACAAAGGTATGGAAAATTTTACACTCGAAAGAGGAGGCAATCTTCAAATTTTTATAGCATAAACCGTTTGGATAGAATCGTTGAAAAAACCGATCGCATATCGGGTAAACGGTTCCGCATAGCTAATATAGCTAATATCGGGAACTTTTAAGAAAAGAGGAAAACAAGATTAGATAAAGGTGAACAGAAAAAGCAACTTTCAATACGGAAATATTATCTTATTTTTTATCTGAATTATTTAAACATATATTTACTTTTGTCAGTATTAACAAAATTGCAATAAATTGTCTGCTTTTATCAGCATTAAAAAAATTCCAATTAAATGTCTCGCCTTTACCAAAATGATTAAAATGTTTTAATGGTGCCAACTCCCCACTGACTCGCCAGAACATTGAAACCATTAAAACAGCCACCATCTTGAAACGGAATAAAAAATAAAAATTCTTACATATACGTCGTTTTTTATGACCTCAAGAAACCTTCATGCCAAATTCGAAGAAAATCGAGTTACGCGTTTAGTTGTGACAGCGTAACAAACAAATTTACAGACAGACGAAATGCTGAACCGTCGAGTTGAAACAAACCCCGCTTCTCTCTATCAATAAAGAATATATTCAAAGTAATACCCCATCTTTTTCAGCAAATGAAATAGATCTTGCCACATCATTTTGATCTGTCCCGTCTTCCAATGTCTGCCGAGAATGTTTGATATTTATTATCAAAATAACTTTTCGATTACTTATACGTTCTACCCGATATTAGCTATGCGGAAATAAATTGTTTAGAAAAACGGTTGCTGCTGGGTCAAGTCCAAGTTTCCTTCCGTAGACTCAACTAATGAATAGCTAGATTCTAATGAAACTATAATCATCCACCAAAGTAAAGGAAATAAAGAATGGCGTAAGAAAAAGCATGATCTGCTCTTTATCGCGTTCGTTAAAGGTTAAGCTAATGCTGGCATTCATTGTGAAGACAGCATTGCTTGCAGGTACACTGGACATCATAATTAGACTCCCGATTAATTTCCCAAGAAAACAATTTTTACTATACAACCTTAACAGTGGCAATAACATGAGAAGATGGAAGAAATGAGATCGATATTTATCACGAAAGTATGAAAACTGTCGTGATAAATATGCAAGAAACCTAACACAAATAATAGATAAACTTTGAATTTTTTTTAACATGAACTGTTTGGTAGATTCATCGAAAAACCTTTCACGAAAAGAGAAAAACAAGGTTGGTTGGAATTAAACAGTAAAAACTAACTCTCAACATGAAGCTATAACCTTATCTCATTTCTTTTCAATGCGAATTATTTACACAAATCTTTGCTTTCATCGGTATTAACAAAATTATAATTGATGGTTGTTTCATCAGTATTAACAAAATTATAATTAAATGTCTGCTTTTATCAGTATTAACAAAACTACAATTAAATG
>BGPR01000003.1:443098-490696 GCA_013235015.1 Araneus ventricosus | reverse complement strand
AAATAGAACAGGTGCAAGACTACTAGAATAACATGGCTTAGATGTCTGTCGCAATTTGAATCATAAATAGAACAGATGCAAGACTACTAGAATAACATGGCTTAGATGTCTATCACAATTTGAAGCTTAAAATGCTTTAAGGGAACCGTGAACATGAAATTAAGTATAGGAGATTCAATTAATTCTAAAATTAAACACAATCAATATTCCCGGTGAATACGCTGGTCGCCAAAGCGGCTAGCATGAAAATAAAAGCATTCAATTTACAAACTGAAATAATTTTACGTTTAAGAAACGCAATTACAAATAATTTATTTATGGAATTCATATCAAAATGCGAAGAATAAATAAAGGGAATCATCATACGCCGTCATATCGATGTGTATTCTGCCATCTTTGGTGTTCCACCAGTTGTGCGTGATTATGGTCCATTGGATGGATATCGCTGCCAGCAGCAAATTCATTCCTACGCCACAGTAGC
This sequence comes from Araneus ventricosus, assembly GCA_013235015.1. Classification (NCBI taxonomy): domain Eukaryota; kingdom Metazoa; phylum Arthropoda; class Arachnida; order Araneae; family Araneidae; genus Araneus; species Araneus ventricosus. The sequence goes on along the minus strand of BGPR01000003.1, from coordinate 490,215 downwards.
CATACTTCTTCAGAAATGTGTACAAAAATCCAACGCCGATGAAGATGATGGCATGGTTATCCTGAAACACTGGGAGAACAACAATTATATTATCAATATTAACCTAATTATGCTAAAAAATGTTACCATGCACAGGTTTTTCACTCTAATAGCGGCCCAATTTCTAATTGTCAAAGCGTTAAAAACATGTATACACTTCCGAATGTAAAAATGCTTTAAATGACGTAAATAATTATATTTTATGTTGTTTGAGTCAATAAATGTATTGCTCAAAAATTACGAATGTAATCCCCTGGTCTTATTAGTCATATTTAGTAAAACATTTTTATTTTAAACAAAAAAAGGCTTCACTCTGCTACGATTAAAACTGACCGAGTTATGAAGTTTTGAATATCACTATTTTAGACCATTTCAATGACTGCCTTGAGGAAGATGCGCCAATCAACAGACGGAGCTTCCTCGTGGTGACTACTGATTGACCTAAAATAATTGTCACATAAAACAGATGTAACATTTTCCCATATTCATATTTTTTTTATAAATATGAGAAATATGCGGTCGAATTCTGTTTGCTTGACCTACATAAATTAATTTAATTTTTAAATTATGGATTTAAGAAAAGAATTTTATAAAGGGTATCGTTAAGTTCTTTGTTTTCTTATATCCAATTTTATCAGAAAAAGTGTTATATTGATTTAAATATCTTAAAGATCTGAGTACCTTCAATATCTACGCAGCGATTTGAATATCTTCGTTATTATGTCAAAATAGGGGAATGCTCAAATAAATTTTATAAGATACATATAATAAAGATTGTATTTTCTAAAGACAAGTGAAAATACTATTATGATGCATTAGTATTTAAATTAATTAAGGTTCTATAACAAGTCTTTAATAAAAACATTTATAATTGAACAAAATTCTATTTTCAACGCAGTTTCACGAACAATGTTTCGCTTTTAATTCCATGTTATAAACATTTTAATGAATGAAGAGATTGTATATTTTCTACAGATGTGTGAAAATATTGTTATATTCGTATGATGCCTTAGTATTTGAATTAATTAATACTTTCTAACACATCATTAATAAAGGCATACATAAATAAATTCCAATTGAACACAGTTTCCCAGACAACTAAATTCTAGTGAAATTTTCTGATATTATATAATTAAACAATGAAGATCCTCGATAAGGAATGAATAAGTAAGTTAAAATCACAAGTACTTAATGAACAAAATGCTTGGTAATTCCACGCTTCAAAATGAACTATACGAAACATATAACATTTAAATATTTCAATGGAAGCTGAATAATTCTAAAATCTGTTACATTATTTATTACTGTTTAAATGAAAATTATGATTTAAAATTAACGAAAAACACCATGGAAAAATTTATCTGGGAGTGCAAGTATATATTTTTTAATGTGAAAACTGCACATTTCTTAACAGCATACAAATTACCTAGATAAAACTAGATCTTCTGTATGACATTGAAAATAATTTTTCTTAAGGCAGTAATTAACGTGCGAAAATATGTTATCAAATAAATTAGGGAAGTTTTCAGCTCTTTGATTAAAATCACATTTAAATTATTAACATTTAAAACATTGAAATAAATAGTAATTCATAGCGTAAATAGAATTATATATTTATAGAAAAATAATCATCGGAGAATAAATTGATACTGTGAAAAGTAATTATGCTTTTCAAATGTTATATTGTCTTTTGAACTTGAAAAATAATTTACTTTTATTACATAATACATTCTTTAAAGTGAATCATTCCAATTAGAAATTTCCCATCTCTATAACTCTATACTTTTAAACATTGATTTTAAACTGAACAAGTACCCTTCGTTTATTCATAGAGACAAAAAAATGACTAAATTCTCTAAGAAATGTTACTCTAGATATCTGACCTTATTATAAAAGCTCAGTTTTAAGTATTCTACTTAACAAATATGCCCTTACATTTCCTGTAACAGTTTTATAATGCAAAGCACATCTTTTCTTCCAATGTCTATTAATGATTTTATGTTTTCTTTCATATAGTTCTTGCATATTTCAAAAGAATATACTTCATTCCTTTTCCAAAACATAGAACTAAGTATTATTATATATAAAGCATATATGTATTATATGTAAGAATAGTACATATATTATACATGTATTATATGTAAAACATAAGGATTATGTATTATTTACATACTATTATTCCATTTTAAAGCTATATATTATTCTATATAGAATGAAACTACTTTCATCTGTGAGATATTCGATTAAATTCGATAACGCTTCATTTTTAAATACAAAATTGTTAAGATTTATATTTTCATGTTTAAAACATTCGAAAATTGATGAATAACGAAAATTGCATGAATAGGAAATATAAATTTTGTAAAATGGAAAGGGAACCCATGAAATAATGTTGTTCTTTTATAAAATATCTGACTAGGTTTTTTTTCCACAACTAATTTGTTCAACTCTTTCAAGCCTAGTGATATACTTTGCGTATTATTGTTCAATTTATACTATTTTCTGGGTGATATATTTTTCTACCATCGCCTTAGTTATGCCATTTGCTAGGTAAGATATTTTTATAACATCATTCTTGTTACGCCTTTTGTTTTTTGATACATTTTTTGCATCACCTTTACCATAGAAGTGCCTTGAGTTTCTACGATATGTTTTTAGTCAATTGTATTGCAACTGAAAAGTTGTTGCAGATAGAAAATAGGAAAGAACTCAGAAAATTCGTAGTTGCTGTCAGTTGAAAGCAATTTGAGATAATTTAAAAATTAATTAAAGAAATAACAATTACTACAATTATTCTAATATAAAAATTAATATTTAAATACAAAGAAAACTGAAAAATTGTTATTGCAATTTCCTATCATAGAAATTAAAGGAATTTTATTTCATTGTAAACGAATGGATTTTTGAAAAATCATTTTCCTCTTGAATTTTTCCACTAAACGAAATAAACTGAACTAAGGTACCTGAGGATAATAAGGTCTGTGCTGCTAATGCGGCTTTTAGGCCGTTTTATCGTTAGTTTAAACGTTTGCCAAAAATGGTTATATAGTATTGAAAAGGCAGCTAAAAATATGTTACAGCATTGCACCGAGCAGCATAAATTCAGTAGCATTTACCTGTAGAAGGGGAAATTTGTGTGTACTGGCCTTCTAGAACTCTTTTGATCAGGGAAGTTTGCCTTTATTTCGCGTGGTTATCGAATTGAAGAAATGTAATACACTGTTGTTTCTGTTAGGATTTTTAATGGCCTACAGTAATATGTGATGCATTTTTTTCAAAACATTTATCTTTCGTACATGAATCACAAAAGATTTCACAAAACCCAGCATTAGAGAAATAAGACCAGTAATGGCATTAATACCAGCATGCTCTTATCCTTCAAGCCATAAACTTTTTTCTTTCATTCCTCATTTTAACCTATCTTACTATGTTTCTGAATGTTCTGGTCAACATGTCACCAAAAACAGACGATTAGAGTGGATTTTTTTTTACATTTAACACCACACCGCCGTTTCTAGAGCTCATGTGGCTCCTATCCAATTTGGAATAGATGTAGATTAAGTGGCTCCTATCCGGTTTGGCATAGATGTAGGTCATGCGGCTCCTATCAGGTTTGGTACAGATGTAGGTCATGTGGCTCCTATCCGGTTTCTTATAGATGTAGCCAATGTGGCTCCTATCCAGTTTGGCACAGATGTAGCCAATGTGGCTCCTATCCAGTTTGGCACAGATGTAGGTCATATGGCTCCTATCCGGTTTGGTATAGATGCAGCTCATGTGGCTCCTGTAGGTCATGTGGCTTCTATCCGGATTGGTATAGGTGTAGGTCATGTGGCTCCTATCTGGTTTGGTATAGTAGATGTAGGTCTATTACAAACGGCGCTGTGGTGTGGTGTTAAATGTTAAAAAGTGCACTCTAATCGTCTGTTTTTGGTGACATGTTGACCAGAACATTAAGAAACATAGTAAGCTAGGGTAAAATGAGTATTGAAACAAAAAAATTTCATGATTTTTAAAGGATAAGAGCATGCAGGTATTGCAGCCACTATTGGTCTTATTTCTCTACAGCTGAAATGGACTAGAATCAGGAGAATATGAACTTGGTTGTGTTACAATTAGTGAGAGTAAACTTCACGTTTTGGCTGCCAGCCAAAAATATGTCATCCCAAAGCGTACGTAACTTATCTACCTGGCTGGAAACAAAACTGTCAAGTATGAACTAGGCATGAAATGTGTCTTAAACGCACAGCAATTGACTTACTGACGTGGGACATACTATGACGTCAACGACGATCAAGATAAGCGTTTTCAGATATTGTAAATAAAATAACGCTAAAAATATCTTCGCTAACAACGCTTCTAGAAGATATTGCTGAAAGGGTTTCTTGGGTAGACACTTGGAAGTTGATAGAAGGAAGAGCCAAAGGATTTCTTATCAGGCAATGAAGCAAACTGTGTGCAAACGTTCTGCAAGATTGAGAGAAGTCTTATAAGAGCAAGGCCAGCATATGAAGAAAAATTAGATTGTGACGACAGAGATCTGGTTCTGTTTGGTTTGTGAAACGAAAAGTGTTTTGGATATGCGCACGTGTTCGACTTGTTTGTTCGATTTGTTTGGATATGCGCACGTGTTCGACTTGAACAATATATCCCCGGATCATGTGTGGGTCTTACGAAGACACAGAAAACCCATTTTATATGGATATACAGTTAAACCCCGTTAACACGAAATCGCTTATCACGAATTAAATATTGGAACCCTTCGATGGGGAGTAGTGTTAATTCATTCCTTTAGCACGAAAACGCAAAAAGTGAAATATCGCTTAAGACGAAAAGAAAATTTTCTTTGAAAGTCAAAATCCGTTCTTTTACAAAAGTTATCAGCGTGGAGTATGTGTTTTGAAACTTCTTTGATTTTCCATTCATCCAGGCATCCCGAAAGAGGAGGCAGGTGGGACACGTGGGCTGGTGATACGGGCGGGGAGTGAGGAAGTGTTAGGTGTCTGTGGGGTCCGCATGCCAGTACTTTGCCCCGGGGCATGGTCTGGCTCTCGGAAACCCTGCATTCGTCGTTGTGAATGGAAAATTGTTCACGGTGGATAAAGCAAGGGTTTCTTTCTCGCATTCCTATCCTTCCCACCCTTTTGTTTCTTAGTTCGGGAATGCTGGGAACGGGAAGGGACAGAAGAGAAGATGACTTTCTTGGAGTGTCTCTAAACGAAGAGGCAATTGTGGTGAAAACAGTGTATCGTTTTCTTATGAAACAGGATAATGCTTCGAGTGCATTGGATAATTTAGAGAAGGTAATTTAGAGAAGGCCTTTTTGAAAAAATGAGATCTTAAAAAATTGAGACAGAAGTCAATAACTGACATTTTAAAACCTTGAGTAACAGGTAAATAAATTTATTTGATATATTACATACAATATGCTTATTTCTTCTCTAAATTTGAACTTTTACTCTTTTCAGATTTCTGAAAACTGTAATATTTTATCTTTTATTTAACAGCTTGGTAATTGCTATGCTTGGTTATGGCACCGCTATTTGAACGGTTAACACGAAAAAATTTTGTAGTCCCGCCGATTTCGTGTTAACGGGGTTTGACAGTATTACGACTTTTGAACGGCCATGAAACTTTTATGCGAATTTGATCGGAATTCAGGCGATGGTTCCAAACTTTTTGACCGTTGGAGTTTTTGTCAACATTTTGGAATTTTTTTGATTTTTTTAAATTCTTTTTTTACCTATATTCGAATGACTTCAACTAGAAATGTATAAGTCTTGTTCATAAAAATAATGACGTTGTGTCGTTCTATCACTGTCTAATTTTCTTAACTAAGTAAACCTCAGTAGAAATGGATTCATTAAAAAAAGCGGGCAAGGTGCCGAATTACATTCACTGTTTTGTCAGCTTAAAAATGATGTTTTGTAAAATTGTAAAGTGAGAAGAAAAATTCCTCTTAAATCTTAAAGAGGATAGGTGACACTAATAACCACCTGATTCTCATTTTTCCAACTTTGCCAAAACAGAAACAATTTATTTCGAAGTAAGGTAACTGTATCACCCTCAGGTACTTTATCTTGTTTTTTGTTATATTCTTTCAATCACAACGATCGATTAGTGAAGGATTATTGTCTTCCTCCTTCCTAGTAATTTTTTCAAGCCCCATGACAAATTCAGGTGTGATTTCTTTTCTTTTAATAAAAAATGTTTTTCCTTCTATGAATATAATAAATTCATTTAATCATGTAATAATTTTTCGTGCGTTATTAGTCCACAAGATGTCTGATTTTCTATGTTTGTTATACAATTTTATTTTGCTTCACTTGTTTTATGTTTGTAAAGATTGAATTTTGTAATCGATATTTCACTCACTTTTCGATGTGCTAGTTTTGAGATTTTATATGCTTGCATACTTTCAATAACACTGTACTATTTTAATATTTTCAGAACTTAATTATCAGTTAATTGATTAATTTTAATTAATTTTAATTCCATACAAGTGGCGTCACCAGGTAGTGAAGTTGAGAAATAATTGATATCTATATTCACAATACAGTATACTCTCTATTATCCATGCGCGGATTATCCGGTTTGTGGATTATCCGTGCTCATTCCGGACTCGCAAAAAAAAATTTAAAGAGAAACATTTTCACACTTATCATGCATGTAAAATCGATGTTGATGTTCGATCGAGAGATTAATTCCGTGAAACTAGTGAGCCGTGACGGCGGAGTCTAAAGAATATATATTTTTCTCCCTCCACATGCAATCTCTACCGGTTCAACCCCTAATTTTCCGAGAAATGAATCATCCACTTCCTGCTAGCTCATTTTCGTAACAACACGCTTCTCTCTGACACGTGATTCTGTAACTTCTTCGTCTTCTTTCACTTTCGCACGTGCTCCTTTAGTTTTTGCGTCTTGTTTATCGTCAGTTAGTAGCATTTTTCTGGTAAAAATAAGTGGTGTGAAACGAAAACGAAACGTTTTAAATGTTAAACAAAAATTAGAAATCCTTCAAAAACTTGGTAATGGAGAATGAGCTAGTAATGATGCAGAAGATGTACTAAATGAGGGAAATACAATTTCTCATTCTGCTCCTCTACAATCTGTAGAAACTTTCTTAGATTAAATGGGAGAAAGAGGATTTGATTACGGTGACATTACTGCGGTTCGTAAAATATGTGTCGATATGCGACAAGAGATGAGCAAACAGCAGAAGCAAAGACGAATAACAGATTTTTTAAAGCAGTAAATGTTAAAAGGAAAATTCCTAGTTTGATGTTATACAGCATGCAAATGTAAGTAATTTCTATATTTTTGCACTGATGTTGATTTTTCTTTAATAAAAAGAAGTTTTCGGATTATCCGTATTTTCTATTATCCGTGCGATCCCTCCCGGTGATTAACCCGGATAATCGGGAGTGCACTGTATTAGTAATAATGAATTATAAACTAAAGATTAAAAATTTGAAAATAATTAAAATAAAAAATTCTATTTGCTAGTACACTAATGAAAGCAAGTTTTTATAAATTAGTTTTATTTAATTTATTGCTACTGAATTATCTTGCAATAGTGCTTCATATGAATACATTTTAAGACTTGTTGTTATATGTATATTGAAGCTCAATAAACTGTTAGATGTGACGTTACCATGTTGATTTTGAATCTATAAGCAAATAATAATAATGATGTTTCGATAAACTAACAGCTATTGATACCTTGAACAGTTACTGACACCCCAATTTTTAATTAAAAAAATAAGCTTTTCCCTAGTTTCCGTTGCCTAATTTCATTTATACTGCAAATGTAAACTAAATAAGAATGAAGAGTAACATCTCTTCATTCTTATCTCTTCTCTCAACAACTGTGGGTCCAATTACTGCCTGTCCGCCACGAGAACTGTCGAACATCGTTGACTTCGACCACTTTACACCATTTCAATAGCTGTCTCGAAGACGATCCACAAATCATTGCGTAACATTTACTCGTCGAAGCCGCTGATTGGTTTAAAATTATGAAATTCAAAGCTCCATAACTTGGTTAGTTTTAGTCGCAGACGAGTGGAACTTTTTTTATTTAAAATGTTACTGTGTGAAGAATATTTTACTAAATATGACTGATAGGTCAGGGAGACCGTATAAAAACTAGAATTCGCAACATTTTCAAAAATACATTTAGTGACTCAAAAAACATGAAATAGAATTCTCCCCTTCATTTAAAGCATTTTTCCAATTGGAACTATATGTCTATCTGTAACGGTTTAGAATTTAGCTATTAGACCACGATAAGTGTGGTCGCCCTGTATAAAATAATGAGCATAGTTTAGTTTGGTGTAAATAATAATAAATGGTTCTTACTTGGATACAAAGCATGAAGATCGCTTTCCGTCGTCCTCGACGAATTCATAAAGTAGTTTTTCGGATTGGACGCATCCGCATCTTCCCCATACCTTACAAAAAACGCATACACCACTATAAAAACTAGTTGAATAAATATCACAGCAGATGCAAATCTCCCTTTGAATGCCATGGATCTTAATGATGATGGAGCATTGAGTTCCTCAAGGTCCTGGAAAAGAAAATCACGGATCACACAAAGAAACTCATTTTTATAAAGAGAAGATAACGGAAGTCATTACGACACAAAACACGGGCAGTAAAGAAATAATTTTTACAGGAAAAAGCACTTCTAGGTTCTTCTAATTTACAGCCTTTGTAAGAACTCCTTTTTGTGTCGCGAGGGGTTTTACTTAAAAAGGAAGGTTTTTGTAAATCTCCGAAGACAGGTTAGGATCTACCTTTACCTTCACTCATCAAGTTTATCTTTGAAATATTTATATTTTCTTTCTAGTACTTTTTTAAAAGTAAACAGTGGAATATCTTACCACGACGCACGAAAGCAGACGCAAATGTATAGAGTTTTCTTTTAAAAGAGCGAACATTAGCTGTAAGTCCCACGTCATGTATTAGGCATGACAAAACCTGACCTCAGATGACATTTCGGTGCATGTTTATAACGTTGAAAGATTCTTATCGATATAGGGCAAAGAAATGCATTTTCCCCCATAAATTAAGAGTATAAATATTATCTTAAGGGTGATAGATAGCTTGATGACTTAACATTGTGTTAATGTTTCGAATCTGTAGATGTTTGGCCTGACAAATTTTTAAATTTCAATCAGTTTAAATTCCATTCAGATGTTGGTTATTTATTTATCACCCACGCCGTCCCACTCACCTATAGAGCAGAGGTTTCCAACCTGTGATACGCGTACCCCTTGGGGTACGCGAAAGTGATCTCGGTAATTGCCGAAAACACATATCATAAGAAAATTTTAGAATTTTGAAAAATGAATGTGAAAGCTTATGAAAAATTCAGAACTTTGAAAAATGAATGTGAAAGCTTATGGAAAATTTAGAATTTTGAAAAATGAAAGTAAAAGCTTATGAAAAATTTAGACTTTTGAAAAATGAAAGTAAAAGCTTATGAAAAATTTAGAATTTTGAAAAATGAAAGTGAAAATTTTACGAGTCCGAAAGCTCATTCGCGAAATAAGAAAAATGGACAAGTAGATTAATATTTAGTAACTGACAGATAATTGGTTGTCAACAGACAATCAACCCATCAATCGTGTTGCATGATTATTCTCGAGTCATCCATGTTTTCGCAAAAGCTGTAGCTTTACTAGAGGCCACTGTTGTTTGTTTTCCTGTTCTTGTAAGGGTATCCAAAAAAATCCCGAATCCCCCTCAAAATTTCTTTCGACAGACTTATTTAAAACTCTATTAAAAAACAGGCATGATTAATTAATTATGACGATGACTAATTGTTAGTTCTCATCATAAGTCAATGAGGAATTGTTTCAATACTCTTTTCATTTGTTAGGACGTGGAACTATTAGAAAAAGTGGAATAAAATGCAAAGCCAAAAATTAATACTACAATTTTTTTAAAGTTAATTATAGTCGTTTGATTCTTAAGCTAACCTAAACACTTGGCATTATTAATAAAAACTTTTTGTACTGAGGAGTGGTTGGTAAGGGAGGGGAAGTATAACAGAAGGGGTTACTCAAAATTAAAAAAGACTAATCAAGGGGAACGCGAGTGAAAAAGGTTGGGAATCGTTGCTATTGGGTATGGAGTGAAAAGTCGACGGGGGAGAGTACAAAAGAATGTTAATAGTTAAAATCATTCATAAAAATACAAAATATATGCATAATAAAAATACAATAATGAAAAATAATTATATATGCTATAACATTAGACAGACATAGATATATACAATAAAAAATGCAATGTGAAGCCAAAATATCGTGAACAAAAAAGGTTATTACGTTGTTTTGCTGATTTATTTATTTTGCTTTAGTCGAACCGTTGCATCAACTTTCTCCGATATAAAGCTTACAAACAAACTAGAAAAAAATAGAATAAATTTGAAAAATAATAAATTTAACTTAAAATTTAAACAAAAACAACACAAAATTTTAAACAATAAAATTTATAAATTAAATAATAATATAATTCTTTTTATATAATAAAATAATGCTTTTTAGATGTACAGATCTCCTTTGTCTTTAGTTGTGAAATTTCCGGCTAAGAGAAGCTATACTTGGTGTAATGTAAGCTTCTTACAGAAAAATTTCCCAATTATTTTGAATCCATTTCGAATAAAGTCCTTAGCCCTCGATAAAATGGACTAGAATGGATTCCTTGTTTGTTTAATTCGATTCCCTCTAAGTTTATCTTTGTTTTTTGGCTTTCTTTGAACGATATTGATTTCTCCGATATTTTGATTATTTATTTAAAATTAGTACCTCTCCAAAAAAATCTGCATGCAGATATTTAAGTTCTTAGTAAATGAAGATTTTGTCATACTAGCACTGCATATAAAAACAAAAATTTGATCGTACTGAAGTGACATTTCGTTGAACTCCCGGCATCACAAAATGTTTCATACGGCTCGCTGCGTTTTTGAACTAAAATCGTATCCTATAGAAAATTTTTTAAAAAATGTCGAAATTTTTTAGGGGATCTTTAAGAACAAAATGCAAGAAAGACTGATTATACGCTAACATCTCAATCTAACATTTCACGAAGATTATTAGTCCGAACATTTTATATGTGGAGAGCTTTGAAAATTTTAAAATCATAAAATTACAAACTCGCAAAAAACGTTGATGATTAAAAATCAAAGCTGTTTCAGAAGCATAAAAGTAAATTACATTATTATAATAACTGAAAGCTTTGCCTTCTGAATGTTTTTACTGTAACTTAAATGTAATGGAATATTCACATCTCATAACTCAGACTCGTGTTTATGAAATAAGAATATTCGATTGTTTAGTACTCGTTATTATAACATTACAATTCATTTATTTATAAATCATGTAAAACTGGAGTAGAATCTGTCTGTTCTCTTTTAGTTTGTAAAGCAAATGGACGTAATTCGAATGATGCCATAGTTACATGATAAATGTAACTGCGCATGCTTATATATCATCTGACAGAATATCGTCTGACGTGGAACTGTAAGCCCATGTCCATTTTTCTACCTAAAAAATACTACCTAGAAAAAATCTCTAATGTTTAATATTTCTCTACCTAGAAAATGCACAATGAATTCCAAAACTAAATTGCCTCTGTGTGTTAGGTGTTTATTACGTGAGCAGAAAATGATCTCCCTATTACATCATCTTTATTAAAATATTTGCATATTTCAGATTACAGCTTGAAGACAGAAGAGAAAAATTCCACAACCAAACAAAAAAAAAATGAAATAGTGGTGTACGAAGCATAAAATATTATGGAAGACAAAAAAAGCCACGCTCCATACCAGCAAACATCAAATATTTAGAAATCAATTTTTAAAAGCGTTTCTTTAATTATTTATCTATATATTTAAAATTATTACCCCAGACACAACCACTGAACTGATTTCGACAATTTTTATTTCATATGAAAGCTTATGATGTCTAGATATGTTATCAACGGTCGCCTGCCTCACACAACTCTCCATTTTCGAGAGAAATCGAAACATTATTTCTCCACTGTACCTTCTCTATGGGAAAGAACCATGGCAGAGTCCACCAGCCCCAACCACTGGACCGATTTCGACAATTTTTATTTCATATGAAATATTATGTCGTCTAGATCAGTGGTGCGCAAGCTATTTTCATTTCCGACCCCCTAACTTCGTGGAAAATTTTGTCGCGACCTCTCTGGAACTCTGATAACCATGGTCGCGACCCTTCTGAGGATCGCAACCACAATTTTTGAAGAAAAGCCTAATATTTTTTATTGACAAATAAATTTCTTTAACTTTAGCGACCCAAAAATTTTCTCACGACCCCTTTTGGGGTCGCGACCCACGGTTTGCGCACCACTGGTCTAGATATGTCATCAATGGTTGCCTGCCATCCACCGCTCTTCATTTTAGAAATATATCGCAAAATAAAACTTTGGCACAGTCCCTCAGCCTCTACAATCACCAATACGTCAATTTATTTCGCCAAGTTACAAGCATAGCTTAATATTACAGGCGAACAGCTGGTCGCCGGAGGCGGCAGTTATGTTTGTTTAAAAAATGAGGGGACGTGGTGGCCTAGTGGTAGGGTCTCAGTTTTGGGGCCGGAGGGTTCCAGGTTCTCCCGTTGGTGTGGCGTGGAAGTTTGGAGGGGGGTGCCAGCTCAGGTGTCGTCCTCGTCACCTGACGGTGGTTCAAAATTACGAGGTCCGTCCCAAAATAGCCCTCGTGTTGCTTCAAAGCGGGACGTTAATATAACTAAACTAATTGCTTAAAAAATGTTGTACGAATGATTATTTTCTAGTAAGAGCATTATTTATTAAATTAAATTCATTCATGAAACAGATAAATTAGTGATTTAGCAGGTAAAATCAAAGTTAAGCTCTGTAGATGAAAAGTAAAAAAAACCAATTATGTTTTTGCAATACAATAATGTTTCACATTTTCAGTAGTTAGGCACTAATTGGTCAGTTACAGTTTTATAAGCATTTTTCAAAGAAACAATGAATGAATGCACAGAGCATTAAATGTTATCAAACTTCAAACTCATATAAATTTCCTATGGTTTAATTAGTGAGTAAAACTGCTTGAAAGTCTAATATGCAATTACGTGAAAACAAGCGTTTATTCTTCTCAAATATAAAAAGTTCTTATGAATACTTTTTATAAAAAGAAAAGCAATTTTTCGAAAACAAACATTAAAAAAATATTTCTTACGCCAATTACTGACAAAAACCTAGCAAAAGAAAAAAAATCAATCCTTTAAGCTATATTTATAAATTTTGGAGGAGCTTTATTTGAACATTCTAAATGTAAAATGTTATAAACGATCTACCTAACTCGAATAAAAAAAAGCCTTGAAAAATATGCATAATCATCTCATTTTTAACTGTCTGTATAATTAAAGAGCAATTAAGCAAGAGAATTTCTTTTTGATACGATAAACAAATAAAAAGAGCAGCTGAAAAAAAGTTGGCTGTCAGCATTTTTTTACCACTCATTTCCCTATCATCACGTTGCATTTTATTTTAATGAGTTCTCCTGAGTATTATTATTGGCAAAAAACGAGCATTTGGTAAGTTTAAAAAAACCGATGATAAATAGCTTTCGTAAATAAAATTCTTCTATGATTTTTATATTTTATGCCATAGCGGGAAAAGAAAACGATACATTTTGTTTTTATTGCATGGAAAAAGTTGTATAAAAACCAAACAAGCAAGAGTTGGAAAGAAATTAATGAATTAATTATAGGATCAATTTAATTGTGGTTTCGTTCTTTAATTTTGCCTCCGTATTTCTACTTGCAATTATGCAAATAGTATGAAAACTCAAACAAGTCATAGAAGACTATATCGCTCAATATAATTGAAAGACCTGTCACTGAAGGCTTTGGCACTAAATATGACCGAAATACTTGTCAATGAAGGATACTGCGTCAAATATAACTGCAATATCCGTCACTGAAGGCTATTACACTAATATAATTGAAATATCTTCCTCGGTAGGTTATGTCACCAAATATAGCAGAAATATCTGTCATTAAAGATTACATAAGTCAGTACAACAGAAATATCTGCTACTGAAGATAATATCAGTAAATACAACAGAAATATCTGCTACTGAAGATTATATTAGTAAATACAACATAAATACTTGTTACTGAAGAGTATGTCCCCAAATATATAGCTGAAATATATTGCACCATCTAATATCTTCCTCGGAAGGTTATGTCACCAAATATAGCAGAAATATCTGTCATTCAAGATAACATCAGTAAATGCAACAGAAATATCTGCTACTGAAGATAATATCAGTGAATACAACAGAAATACTTGTTACTGAAGAGCGTTTCCCCAAATATAGCTGAAATATATTTATTTCATCATAGCGAATTATATTTCACTAAAGGCTATCGATCAAATATCGCTGAATTATCTGTCACTGCAGACTTTGTCGCCAAATATATCTTAAATATTTTTAAGGGCAATCTAAGCTTACAGCTATAACAGAAATGACAAATAATAATGTAAATACAACAGAAATATCCGCTACTGATGATTATATTAGTAAATACAACATAAATACTTGTTACTGAAGAGTGTGTCCCCAAATATATCTGAAATATTTTTAAGGGTAATCTATGCTAACAGCTATAACTGAAATGACTGTACCTGAATGTATATATCATATCTGTTTAAAACTTCAAAGCCATCAGGCTCAGCCTCCTCATACATCATTGTGCGAACCGCCATTTCAATGCGAGAACCTTCACTGACCTTTAATGGAGAAGAACGAACGACCCGGCTGAACGATTCTTGAAGCTTTAGAAGTGCAGACCAGCGTCATTAGCGGGTGTCTTTCTTTCCTGTCTTTTCAACATTCTCAGAGTTTAATTTCCAGCTTTGAGTTCTGTTTTGTTTAGTTCCCAGTTAGTGGTGAGAGATTTTTTAAAACCCTTCAGATAAGTTATAACCTTTTGACTTAATACTGTTTACTGAATGAAAATAAATTCATTCCATAAAATGTATCACTTGAAATAAGTCATGTTTTCTGATATATAGAGAAATTCAGAAGACAGTAGCAACTTTAACCCTCCGAGCGGCGCATACGTCTTTTTCCGTTCTTCGTGTTCAGTTCAAATGCAGTTAGCTCGTATTTATATTTTCTTAAACATTCATGGATAAAGTATTCTTAAGAATTAAGAAATATAATTAAATACAAAAAAGATCGATTAATTTACTTTAAAAGCTAAGCTTTCTAACCTGATAGCTAAAAGTTCAAAATAATTGGGCGCTCAGAGGAATTAAAAATCAGCAATTCGTAGAAGAATAAATATACAAAGATGCCTTTTGTATAGAATGAATGGGAATGAAACCGGATTTTTTAACATCGTTTATAGGCTGGATACTATCTGTAAATTGCGACGTCCGTGGTGCATAATGCGAGAATCGTTTAAAACACTTTACAGGGGAGAACGTTGGACATATTGTTACCAAATTGGGCACGTATTGTTACCAATTCTTGGGCAGAAAGTGCTCACTGAGAAAAGGACTTTCAAAATTTTAGTTAGATTTTTGATTCAAAATGAATCGGAATTTTAAATTTTCCTTAATATCTGCGGAGCATATTATTGCACAAAATCTCTTCCCCCCACTGTTTATTTCAAAAAATTTGCATTGCATGCAAAAAATGAGTTCTGTAGTTGGTGTAGCGGCATACGAATAGACACTGGTCAGGGTAACGGTTCACAAATGTTCAATGCGTCATTCTCCATTCAGGAGCATAACTGTCAGCCAAGGAACAAAGCTTCCTCATAGCATCGAGTAACATTTCTGTTACTCTTCTTCTGTCAAGGCATCTGTTGTTCGGGGGTATGCTGTGGTGTTAATGTCATAGCATCTGAAATGGCGTGCTTAATCTGCCAAAGGTGTGGTTCCTTGTCTGACAGTTGTTGTCCTCAATAGAAGACGACACAATGAATATTTATAAGCTGGCACTCCATTAAATGTCTTATTATAATGTTATTCGGCTCTTTGCAGAACCATCTGGTAGTTTAAATTGTAAACTACTGGTATGGTTTTGTGCCAAGAATATAAAAAAATCGGAAAAATCCAAGAAAAAAATCCCTTTTCTTTAACGGTATCTTTCTATCTTCATTCATCTGACAGATATTGATTTCTAAATTTGCTCCTTACTTCTGAATCACCCTGTACATTTGAAACAGTCTATATTCCCATTCTTTTGAAAATCGTATACAAATCTTCTAATATTGCAAACCGTAGATTTCAGATTGTTGGTTAAGGTTTAAAGTGATATATCAGCATAAATCAAAAATTAGGAAATTTAACTGTAATTTTTGAAAAATTTCTTAAATTTGTAAGCATTTTTTAGAATTTTACCTTTATAACTCATTTACGCATAAAAGTAACACATGTGTACCGAATTAAACAATAATAAAGTTATAATAATTTCATTAATAATTTTGCTTAATGTAATGTTCATTGTTTTATTACAATGAAGGATTTATCAAATTTTGCAAAAATAAATCGATTGGGGCTATTCCGATGTTTCCAAGTATGCGTAAAGAATAAAAAATTGAAAATTACTCTTTTAATGGTAAGTAATTGTTGATTTTGTTTTCTAGATACCTTTTGGATTTGGAATAAATCGAAAATTATGATTTGTATAGCTAACATGGAATATTATACAATCATGAAAACATTCGCATAGTCTGTGCAGTTAACATAATACCTAGAATTTTTAATCAATTAAAACTTTTCCAGCAAAGTATTTCTTCTGTTATTTATACGAATTTTGCGTGAGATGTTACTCATCTCTATTATTGTACGGATCTACAAATGAATGATGAAATTGCATAAAATATATTACCAGGCAATTCTAAAATATTTATTTAAAAATATTTTTATATGAATTTAATAATGAATTTTCCAAGTAACATAAGTCTGTCCACAGTATTTTGCTACCTTTACATTTTTTTCAGGCATTAACTTTTAGATTACATGTGGACGAAATCTCAAAACTAACCTTTAACGGGAAATGTGAAACGGTTAAATTATAAAATCTGTGAGTAAATTTATTGCAGAGTTTTCAGCTCTCTGCCTAACATAACGTAGTTAATGAAAGATTTGGCTTCGGTCCATTTTTATACTGTTATCAGACATTCATTAACGCGATGCATCTCCAACGGTCTGTTATCCTTGTCTACCATGCTCTCCGAACCTGAAACCACTAAAGTTCTTCTTCAGGGAATGCAGGAAGCAGTTCAGACACTTTATAGAGTGACATTAAAGCAATTAAATTGTCTTTAAAATTTCAAATCCAGTTCTAATATTTTCGCGCTTTTGGTGGATTTATATTACTAACCATATAGATATTACTTCTTTCTTGATATTTTATCACAGAATGTATATAAATAATGTAATTCTTATTATTAGATATAATGCTATATTTTAAATTATATTATTTCAATAACCCTTCTGGGTTTTTTTTTTCTTTTTTCTTCTTAGGTTAATTTGCAAGGAAATGCTCAAATTTAAATTTTGTTTCCAATACCACGACGATTTCTTTTGGTTCCTAATTAAATCACCATGACGTAAATTTGTATTTTAAATTTAATTTTTTAATATTGTTTGTAAACTGGATACTATCTGTAAATTATGACCTTTAAAGGGTAATGTGAAACGGTTGAGTGCTTTCTCCCTTCTTAATCCATTAAGTTATAAAATCTGTGGTGCCTGTACACTACTCTCTATGTACTTATTCTTTCCTTCACTCATCTAAATATTCATTACACATGAAGTTATAGAATAGGATAGGAGAACATTCATCATTTTATTATCATAACGAGAAATACGCATTCTGTATTGTCTCACTCATTTCTCGTCAATTTTTCCTGCTAGGTGTAATTAGATTTAATTAAACTACAATGTGTGAGTGAATTCCAAAATGATGTACGAAAAAGACTCATCACAAAGCAATCTACAGGACATTAGAAGAAACTTAATCATTGAAATCTTAATGATAAATGATTACAGACTAAGTATTCATCGACTTTCAAATGAGAAACCCTCAACTTACAGGGAAACCACCCCATTCACCTTCATTCCAAAGATTGTTAAATTATGATCTCTAAATTCCAAAAAATCTGTGAAAACCATCCCAAAAATATATCTATAAAATAATAAAATAAATAAAAAATGTTAAGGTATAAGCTTTGATTCATGCGAAAAAATGCTTATACCTTATTTTTTTTATTTATTCTATTTTCTACTTTTTAGTGACGGCTGACACGAATACACACGACATGTTAGGCATAGTAAACCAAATTCAATTATTGATGTTTAGTTATATTAATGTCCCGTTTTGAAGCAACACGAGGGCTATTTTGGGACGGACCTCGTAATTTTGAACCTCGGTCAGATGACGAGGACGACACCTGAACTGGCACCCCCCTCTCCAAACTTCCACGCCACACCAACGCCTGTTGCCACGTTGTCAATGCCCTAACGTTGTTTAGATTTTTTTTGGGGGGATAGGGCTATGCATTCTACTTTTTGACCTTCTTTTTATTTTTAGACTACAAAATTTCATTCCTTTTCCTCTCTCATTGGCCGTTTTTATCCTGTATAGGACATAAAGTAATTTTTAACTTGCGCAGTTTCACTCAAAAAAAACATTCTGTAACTGATAATTTGATATTCCCTTATATGCGGGACGTGCATTACCGTTGACTAACGGAATTTATTCCTCTCTATCTCAGAAGTAATTATTATTATTATTATTAATTTATGTATTTTTAATTCTTTGTTTGGTACAGTTTCTATCTGAGTTTTGTGTGTCGTTTGATTTGTAATATTGTTTGTGTATGTTTTGTTTTTATATTATGGGGTTTCAAAATATTTGACCTTTTTATATATCTGATTTTTACTGCTTTTTCTGTGTTTATTTGTTTGTTTCTTTTTCAATACTTATCTATTTTTATATATTTTTACTGTTCCTTGTTTGCCCGAGCAGTAATTCAAGCTATTTTCTCCCCACCGAGGTGGGTCGAGCCATGTTTACACTCCCAGCTCTCTTGTATTTAAAATTACTGCCCCTGTTCGGGCAATGACTGTATCATTTTTTTTTATTGTACCCAATAAATCCCGTCCTCCACATGCTGGTGGAGGTCTCCCCACTGGTCCTCTACCGGCCTTACACCCTTTTTGGGTAGGCCGGGCCAGTGTGGGTATTTTTACGCCACACCAACGGGAGGACGTTTCACCACTACGTTTGATTTAACGTGCAACAGGAATTCAATTATTGAATTATCCAATATAAAACACATATTAAAATTATTATAAACATGCGTACAATTACATTTTTAAAATGATTTAATGACAGTAACTTACTGAAATATATATCCGTAATATATTACGTGATAACTTACAATTATTATCAACAATGTAATAGAACAAAAGAAATAGAATCGATCTACACAACTTCCCCCTTTTTGCTTAGAGTGCGAAACGTTTGGCGCACACGAAGTAAAAAAAAAAATCTGGTTGTCAGCGAATTCTAATAGAAAGTAAACCCAAGACGCGTAGAAATACGAGCTGTTACGTCATTCATAGGTGCAGCGCCGGAAGTATAGCGTATTCTCTGTTAGCTTCGTGGTGTTGTTACAACCCTATGTAACGTGAGGTTACCACCTTCCAAACTTTATCGCCCAAATATAGGGCTAAAATTTTAATATAATTTTGTTAGGTTTAAAATAGATATATATTGCAATTTTTTTTTGAATAATATTGTATTGTCACCGGAAACCCACCACTGTGCTAAATTTCCAAGTTGTAGCTCGATTGGAAGTGGGAAAGAAATCGATCTCAAGATTTGAGGACACGACAGCCAAGTTGAATAAAAGTTTATAACAAAAAAATTAAAACCAACTTACAAAGAGATCACTAAATGTTTTGTTATTACGAAATACACCGAATTATAGCAAGAATATATTTCACCGCAGCCAAGAAAAATCGTTCCGAATTCAGTCTGAAATATCGATCTTGATTTCCACATCCATTATAAAATACAAACCCCCTCTCTTCTTCAAAGTATCTTAAACCTGAGTAATGCATTAGTAAAGATTTCCTAAGAGACTGTCATTATAAAATAACAAAAATTAAAACCAACCTACAAAGAGATCACTAAATGTTTTGTTGTTACGAAATACACGAGATTATGGCAAGAATATATTTCGCCACAATCGAGAAAAATCATTCCGAATACAGTCTGAAATATCGATCTTGATTTTCACATCCATTATAAAATACAAACCCTCTCTCTTCTTCAAAGTATCTTAAACTTGAATGATGCATTAGCAAAGATTTCCTAAGAGACTGTCATTCTAGGAAATACGCGAAATAAAGACTTCATCGATTTTTCGCGCCGAAAAGCAGCTGTTTCTTGTACCTGCACACTGACATCTGGTGTCCCGGCGAATTCATTTGTTTCTATTAGCATGGAATCGATGAAATTCTCCTCAGCGTGTTTGTGTTTTTGAATGTCTTTGTTACGATGATGTGAAGAGTGTCTTTCTCGTTTAGGGATACGGGTTCTGCTCAAATGTTATTTCTCTAAAACACGTTCGAAACATCTGCTGGTTTCTTGTTAAAGAAAAGGGCTTATTTGTGATTATGCGCTGGTAATTTGAACAGACAGAAATTCATCCTTTTATCTGCTTACTCCGCTGTTCACGCGAGTTGGGCGTTTTTCTATTTTCTGTCGTTTTCCGCGATTTCCGTGGACTAGTGGGTTCCGTTTGTATAGTATGTTTAATATAATTGGAAAAGTGCCCCAGCCCCAACCACTGAACCGATTTCGATCATTTTTATTTCAAATGGGCGTCTTAGACGCTTATGACGTCTAGATATGTCATCAATTGTCGCCTGCTCCCCGCTACCCTCCATTTTGGAGAGGAATCGAAAAATTTTTCTCCTCTGTACATTGTCTATGGGGGACAAACTATCAGCGAGTCCCCTAGTCCCAACCATTGGACTTCTTCTCTGTACATTGTCTATGGGGGAAAACTATCAGAGTCCCCCAGTCCCAACCACTGGACTGATTTCGACAATTTTTATTTCATTCATATGAAAACTTATGACATTTAGATATGTTATCAATGGTCATCTGCCACTCACCACCATCCATTTTCTAGATATATCGCGAAATAAAATTTTGGCAGAGTCATCAGTCCCTACAACCGCCAATCCCCCAATTTATCTTGCCAAGTTGCAAGCTTATCCGCTGGATATTAATATTACGGGCGAACAGCTGGTCGCCGAAGGCGGCTAGTTATAGTATAAAACTATATTAAAGTGCTATAGTGTCGTGTAAAATTTTCAATTCGCTTCTTACCAAAAGTATCCAGAACAATATAATATTCCAGCATTGCATCTATATGGTTATTTAAAAAGTCTTCTGTTGGAGGGTTAAATTTCAAGTAATGAAAGTGTAAAAATAAAAGATTTTCATAGATTTTGTTATAAAACTTGCATAATTATTCTACGAAAGTATTCAGAAAAATACCGACTTATTTGAAACTACCCTCTCCCCTTCATCAAAAAATACCAATTCATTGTTTGTTGTTAGAAATAACATTTTAAGTGCTAAATATATATATATATATATACATGGGCGAAATATCATAGCGAGCCGCTCGTCAGGAAGAGAAGCTCGCTTATGATATTAATTTGTACTTTTTTCTGCTAACAACAAACGAAACCCGTTAAAATATGCCGTCATCCCTTCAAAAAGCATAAGACAATTAAAATGGAAAAATTCTGGAATAATAGATAAATACATTGAAGATGATTTAAAAAGAATCGAAAGCAAAAAATCCGAATACAAAAGACCTAGAATAAAATAAAATTATATATATATATTAATGGCTAAAATTGGATTGAAACAAATAGTGATTCGGAATAGAATGCACCACAAATTCAAATCTTTAGAAAGAACCCTTTTAATAAAAACCAAGTTATTCTAATTCTAAAGCATGAAAAAATAACTTTACTTTTAACAATTACTTTCGTTTTGTCTAATTAAAATAATGCAAAATCAAATTCAAATCTTAAGAAAGAACCATTTTAACAGAAACGAAAGTTACAAAATAAAAACATGCACCACATATTCAAATCTTATGAAAGAACTATTTTTAATAGCTTAAAAAACAGAACTCATTTTCCAACATTCAAATCAGAACTAATTAAAAGCAAATAGTAAAAAACTTTAAAGATACTTAACTTGGAACTGATCGACGATGCGAGAATAATATAATTAATCAACATAAAAGGGTAACGGAATTAATTTTACCGCGCGTGGGTGAAGCAGCATAAATAAAAAACTAACTCAGCTAATAAAACCTGTCTAAATTAATTTGAAACAGTATGTGCTAATTTATAGACGTAAACAGACCGCTGAGTCTGAATCTCTGGCCCGTAGCCAAACCAAACCACGTGACCGTTACTTCAATTCCTGGCCTTTTCTAATATAGATATTCGAAGCTCTAGTCCGAAACATCGTTGCATGATAATGTTTTAGGCTTCTTTCAACTGTCTTTATATTATTTCTAAAAATTTATTCTTAATTATAAAGCGACAACAGCACACAAAAACTATTTAATTCCCTGTCTGTTTATCCCGCGATTTCCACGGGATGGAAACAGGTCCACTTTCCGCTGCATCCTGCGCTTTTCACAAGTTAATGTGCTTACTTAGTACTTTTAAAGCGTTGGATCATATTATGCTAATGAAGCTTTGCATATAAATAAAAACTCATTTAGCTCAACGGTATCTGAACGCTTTTGCAAAAGTTGCATGTAAATAGTGATTTTAAAAAATTACACAGTCAGAGGGTTAATATCGTTGAAATGCGCGTGTATATAAAGTGTAGTAATTGAAACAATGAAAAACATTGTTTCAAAATGTACTTAAAATATTTTTTAAAATTTATTAAAATTAGAGAAAAAATTATACGGAAATAAAATTGGTATCATTGAAATCTGCATTTTAAAGTGGTGTAAAAATGACTTTTATGCAATGATATGCTCTGAAGTTAGTTAGCAAATACATAAAAGTTTCGATTATTTTTTAATTAAAAATCGAATTAAAATTTTGAAAAGATCTTTCTTAATGAGCTTCTACCATCCAAGAAGTAACTACGTGCCAAATTTGTTCTAGATCTACGTCTAGGTCTGACGGTCTGCCCTGTGGGGAGTTTGGATCGAATTTTGCATCACTTATGCAGCAATTTACACATAGAATACAAGCCTACAAACATTATTAGGGATGTAACAAATAGTGATTTGGCCGAATAGCCGAAAACCGAATATTCGGCCAAAAATCAGGCCGAATATCTACTTTTAAAAAACATTACACTTTTGATGTTAAATAAATCATTCCTCAAATTTTAAATAAAAAAATTAAAGATTAATAAAATTGATATTATTATAATTCTTTATTGATTTTATGAAACATTAACACCTTGATGCATTTTTTGTAGTATATTTTAAACACATTAATTCTAAGAATAAGACAATGCGGCTTTCACAAATCTAATAAATTATAATAATATAATTTTATCTATAGATACGTTAGATTATATTTTTAAGATTTTTATTTTTTTTAGAAAATTTATTAAAACCTAAAAAAATTAAAAACTTGCTTGTCATCCTTTATGTGTTACGCTTAAATATAACAAATTTCTTTTCTCCAAGTCAGAGTGTTAAGTTATTTCCTTTAAAATATATTAATTCTTCTTCACTTCTAATTACCACCCAGTAAAACATTTCTCCCTTTCTTTAACCTTTCTCAACTCTCTCTGCGGGTACTTTCTTATATATGCGGTTTATAAACCACACACACACAGTTAAAGGGGTAAAAGTTATTTAACCTGATAATGCTTACTCTCCCCCTTAAAATTGAATAAATGTTAGGAATTTTTTGATAATAAGTGTATTGAAATGTAATTCTGCAATACTCTTTGTTAAATATATATTTTTAAGAAATATTATCTTGAATTTATTCGGCCGAATATCTGTTTAGCATTCGGCAAGAGGGCAAGATTGCTCTTCCGTCATAATCGCAGGCTTTACAATGATAAATGACATGTAAAGTTATTAAATATATTTACGTACTATGTAACTTAAAACTGAGTAAATGTTAGGAGATTTTTTTGGATAAAAAATGCAATGAAATATAATTCAGAAATATTTTTGTTTTATTATTTAATAGTATATTTAAAAAAATATCTCGAAAATATTCAACCTAATATCTGCTTAGTGTTCGGCCAGCCGAATATTTGGTAAAAGGGCCGAATACCGAATAGTTGCCGAATATTCATTACATCCCTAAA
Organism: Araneus ventricosus; assembly: GCA_013235015.1. Taxonomy (NCBI): domain Eukaryota; kingdom Metazoa; phylum Arthropoda; class Arachnida; order Araneae; family Araneidae; genus Araneus; species Araneus ventricosus. Next base: position 465,738 of record BGPR01000003.1, on the reverse strand, counting down.
TATTATCAAGTTAAAATTGAAGAAATTAAGTATCACAGACAAATTTATAATATCAAATCCATCGCTTATCATAAAAATTATACACCATCACATATTGCAAGCATAATCATCTCGTATAAAAATTATGTATGTGACAGCAAACTAAAAGTTTTACAAACACGGTGCTGAAATTTCCAGGCGAGAATACAGCAATATAAATAATCCGGGAGAATTTATGGCAGCGTCACTCTGAAATAATAAAACATCTGTGTATCTTTGAAACTTCATGTCTTAAAATGGCAGTCGAAAGAATTCGTACACTAAAGACGTGCAAGCAGAAATGACATCACAGTATATGAGCTGTCAAGACATGTAACATAAAAAGGTGCATATTTATTACTTCGAAAATAGAAAGCCATGTTTGGGAGTAAAGTTGAATAAGGAAAGGAAGTCGTGATGTAAGATTTCACGTAAAAGTAAGTGAAGTTCAATGATACAGAAAGATGAAGTAGCAACGATTTGAAACTGGAATCTGCACCTCACGAAACATTTTAGTGAAACAAAACTTCTATGAGAAGATTATATTTAGTTTTTTCTTTTTTCTAAATAGAAACAAAAGAAAATTAGTAAGAAATTATCTCTAGAGTAGAGAAAAAATAAATGCATCAGGGTCAAGGTATTATTTTTTTCGTCTTCTAATGTTTGGTTTTAGGAAGGGCCGGATATACACATTTCTTCGCCCTGGGCCAAAGTATGTTCTTCGCCCTAGGCTAAAGCATATTCTGCGCCCTAGGCCAAAGCATATTCTGCGCCCTAGGTCAAAGCATATTCTTTGCCCTAGGTCAAAGCATATTCTGCGCCTAGGCCAAAGTATGTTCTTTGCCCTAGGCCAGGGGTCGGCAACCTATTGAAACGGAAGAGCCAAAAGTTACAATTTACAAAATGTCCCAGTTTTTAAAGAGCCACTAAACATTTTCGTTTCAATATTATAGTATTTGCTTATATATATTTGATTTTTGATTTAAAATAAACGGCTTTAAATATGGAATAATATTTATTCATATAAAAACACAAATATAGATAGTTACATCAATGGGAACATTGGCTTTGCATTCCTTTTGAAAGTTTGATTAAATCTGGCTTATAACTTGTTGTTTTAAGTTTCAAGCACGACTCTAGATTTTTATTTGTTAGTTGACTTCTAACTTTATTTTTTATTATATTCATGCAAGAGAACGCTTGCTCGCACGAATATGTCGACCCGAAGATCGTCAGCACTCCATATGCCAACTTCTTCACCTCACTGCAGCATTCTGGAAGACCATTCCATGCGCCGAATATATGCGCCTCAACTAGCGGAATTTCTTTTAGAGCTGTACACTCGTGCTGCGCGATGTGCACGCATTTCTGGACTTCCAACTCTTCCAACTTGCTCTTGAGTTCTGTGAACTTGCCGCTCCAAGAGTCTTTGGTTTTCAAATCCAGAAACTGCATTTGAAGCGACCGAGAATCAATTCCAAATGGATCAATGTTGATCTCATTTGTATTTGTGTTGAGAGGATTTACTATGAACGCGAGAGTACTTTTGTTTGTTTTGAATTGCTCGAATCTCTCAGCGAATCCATCCTTCATGTTTTTTAAAGCTATGCTGAAGTAATTCGTGTCAATAGTTGCATTGGTCTCATCGTGATATTGCTTCAGTGATATTTAAAATGAAGTAATTTACCGCTCTTCATGTCTTCAATAAAAAGAAGTAATTTTTTTTCGAAACAAACTACTTCTTCAAGCAAGGCGTAGGCTGGGTTGCCCTTCCCTTGCAAATTTAGATTTAGTTCATTTAGTTTCGTTGTGGTATCTATCTACCATGAAGTTGAATTTTTGCAGCCATTTGTCTTCTTCCAATTCGGGATGGTCAATACTTTTTCATTGAGGAATGTTTTTATTTCACTCAAGCACAAAGCAAAACGTTGCAATACGTTACCTCTGGAAAGCCATCTCAGAAGTAGGTCAGAAAACTGGCTATCTATTTCTTCAAGGAAATCTTTAAATTGGCGATGGTAGGGTGCTTTTACCAAGATGCTGTTAATAATCTTAATTACCAAGTTCATGACATCAGCTATTTCGGCAGGAAATGTTTGGGCACAAAGCGCTTCTTGATGAATTATGCAGTGAAACGTTAGAATTTCGTGGTTTATTTTTTTCTGAAGGATTGATGTTACCCCTCTATGTATTCCTGTCATACTTCTGGCTCCATCAGTTGTTATAGAAAAGATTTTATTTATATCGATTCCATTGTCTTCCAGGCATTTTTGCACAGCATTTGCTATATCTTCTCCACGAGTTTGCCCTGAGAGCGGTAGCAATCATAGCAGTTCTTCAGTTCTTCTTTTGGACCTTGGGACGACATATACCTGAAGAAAAGGATAACTTGTGCCTTGTCTTTTATGTCGCAAGACTCATCTATAGCAAGTGATAAGGCAGAAGCCAGATGAATGTCTTCCACTTGCATATGTGTTACATTTGAAGACATTTTATCAGTTCTGTCTTGTACTGTTTTAGCAGATAATGGCAAATCTTTGATTTTTTTTCATGACTTCTGCTTTGTTTTTAAAATCACGAAACGGTTCTTCTGACTCACGTATAAAACAATCTTTGACGTACTCACCATCTGTGAATGGTTTTCCTCTTTTTGCAATTTCTAATGATACTGCAAAGCTTGCCAGTTTTATATTATTGGAAGATTGCGCCCAGTTACTTAGCATGGAACTTGACTGTTGTTGTTTTTTTGGAGCTCTTCAACAGCTTTTTTTCGTGCGTCACCGGTTGGATATTTACCAGCAAACTGGGTATGTTTTGTAGTGAAGTGTCTCTCCAAATTTCACTTCTTATTGTGTGCCAGTTTTTCGTGGCAAATGAGGCAAGTAGGAAGGCCATCTGTGTTGCATATGAATGCAAACGACTCCGTCCAATCCTGATTGAATTCTCGGTTTTCTTCTTCAGGTCTTCTCTTTTCTTACCAGATGCCATACTGGCGGCGGAGCTGAAGAAATGATTTTTTAAAAATTTTACTTAGCTATCCAAAGTGGCAAACAATTTATTTACCATTATTACTTCGTTAACACGATCCTCAGATATGTAATACAATTCTGTTACTGATTTTATTATATTATACGCGTACATACCTTTGAGGAGAGAATTCGCTTCTAAATCGTATTCTTCTTGAAACAACAAACGAATAGACACGCAAAAACCGCGAGCGATTAAATTAACACACATGCAACGTAACGTCGACCGCGCTGTCCGAGGATGACTGACTGACAACACGTCTAGACTCTAGACGGTGGCTGTTTGTGTGAGACGGAAATGGAATGCAATTGGCTGAAACATAAACATGGTCACGGAGTCTCATCTCTAACCACAAAACAATAGTTCAAAGTTATCTCATTACGTTCATATCAAGCGTAGAGATTTGTAATTAACGATTATGAAAATAGAAGCTATTGAGAAATTAGGTGCTTAAAAATATATTTTCTTATTTTTTAAGGGTTTTGATAATAAATTATTAATTTTTTCGTATGGAACTGGAGAGCCGCAACTTTACATCAAAAGAGCCGCAGGTTGCCGACCCCTGCCCTAGGCTAAAGCGTATTCTGCGCCCTAGGCCAAAGCATATTCTGCGCCCTAGGCCAAAGCATATTCTGCGCCCTGCCAAAGTGTTGGCATGTCGTGAATGTAATGTTGCAGAGTTAACGCAGATACCAGGCAGTTAGTTTAAAATAAAAAAAATAGCTTTAATACAGTTACTTAAAAGAAACATGCTGCTTTCTTGCAGCTTACACGCTCACGGACATTCATTCAACTGCTTGTCATAAAAACACAAGTTAACAAAATACATATAGATTGTAACAACCAATCAACTTCGACTAGTGCCGTAACTTCGGCTACGTCATGAAATTAACCAATGAGATACGTTTCATTCAGTGACTGAACAATTTCATTTGAATTTCCAACACAAAGCATATTCTGCGCCCTAGGTCAAAGCATATTCTGCGCTCCAGGCCAAAGCATATTCTGCGCCCTAGGCCAAAGCATATTCTGCGCCCCTTCTCAAAACTGTTAATGTATAATTTTCAATTTAATATACTCTAGTTTATCTTTGAAACATTTAGTCACTTAGTATAATCTTTATAACCTTCGAAACACATTAAATTTTTAATTCAAAATTATACTATTCATGAGATGACAACATTAACACCCGCAAAAATACTTAATCGAATTTCTTGAAAATCGCCTGAAATACCTATTAGAACTTCTTCATTCGCACTTCTGTCTGTGAATAGGTTTGAAGGGTCATTGAAGAGGACAGCTTTTATCAGTGCTGTGGCAGCCCGTCCCAGAGCTAAACCAAAATTCTTGATTTTTTTTTCAAATCACTACACATGTTCGTTCTTAATCTCTTTTTTTAAAAAAATGAAGTGTGGCAACATTGCTTTCTGGCTTGACAGGCTCGAAAATTTTCCCGGTTTTGTAGTCATTTCACTCGTACTTGTAGCGTTAATGAGATCGAAAACATCTAGTTATTTCATTGTGTTTTTATTAAATTATACCGTATTTAGCTAGTTATTTCATTGTGTTTTTATTAATTAGTCTTTTGTGATTCTTATTGTTATGCGAGTGAAGTTAACATGTTTTGACTTACATAAGCCATGAGGTCACGACGATACAAAATTTTTATGACCTCAGCCAAAATCATGGCCCTCAGACCAAAATCATGGATTCGTCACTGTATCTCATTAACTCGATTTCAATGCAAAGAAGTGCAAGGGCAAGAGACAGTAAGATACGCAGAAGACAAAACAATGAATCGCCCAGTATATTTAATGTATCGAATGTAAATTTCAAAAACATCATTTTATATGGACTTTTCAAATTCATACTGAAAAGTTTGTAAACATTTGGTTATTATTTCTTCTGTATATGTGGTGGCTGACGGCTGCGCCGTAGTCCATGGCCTAGGTTGGCCATATGGGAAATCTGGCCTTAGTTTTAGAAACCGAAATCAATGCATTAGCTTTTTCCACACCAATGATGAAGGGATTATACGGAGCTCACAGACTCGATGGTCCAAAATCTGCTAGACCTGATAATTAATATGTTTAGACGGAACAATAAGATGATTTAAATAATGATATACAGTACCGTCCGGCCCAGGTCTGTGACGGATAACAGAAATATCTTAATATATATGTACGGTAACGTGATTTCATCGCTGGCTAAGGAAGAAAATGAAAATAAAATCCTTCGAAAGTGAATAATGCATACATATTGTGTTTAATTTTACAAGAAAATCGATATAAGCTTCAATATAAGAGTAATGATGTGCAGAAATGTAAATTAGACGTAATTAGACGATGATAGACAGCAAAAACTGACGGTTAATCGAAGTTTTACTGAATTTAGTACCCGGAAGGAATCTTTTCCTTGCGGACGGTACAGGTACTGTACCAGCAGAATTTTCACCTTTGCTTGCGGACTAATACAACTGCTATACCAGAAAACGCTTAGGATTTCACTCAGATTCAACTAATCTTTCTCTACTCTAATCATCTGCTGAACTAATCTCTATATACTCTAATCATTTGCTGAACTAATCTGTCTCTCTCCAATCATCTGTTGAACTAATCTGTCACTACTCTAAATCAAGTGTGAAAACGCGATAACATTATATGCGAATTTCCTAATCAAAAGTCTACAAGCGGTCATTTTGATCGGTATTTCAGTAGTGCATTTAATGTTAAAAAAAGATTTAGTTCCGATTCTTTTCTTACAGGATGAATAGGGACATAGGATCAAACCGACCGCTACTTGAGGAGAAGCTTTAAAACCAAAATGTAAATCCCAAGAATGCTATATTACTTTCTATCGGTAAAACTCAAGAAAAAAGCGGCAAATATTCTAGATACTTTGCTGGTACATTTAAGGTTTCTTTAATTGAAACAGCACTTGTAATCGAATATAATGATATTCGTTTGTGTCGTTTCATCTGATGAAAGTGGATTAAAGAGAAGTGTTCCCGAAACTTGGACAGCATCGAGTCTAGAAAGAGTGTTTTTATGTACTTTTATCAAACATTCCCTGGTGATTCACAAACAATCCACTAATTAGAGAACATCGCACTTTGTCTTTTCATGCTCTTAACTTAAATATCTAAATCATTATCTTTATCAAACAAGCTAATTAGCAAGAATTAAACTTGAGAAAATGTAAAGTACTTCTTCTCCAAGAGTGTGCATTTTTGTGTCGTCCGTGGATCTTTTTTCATAAAAAAATTTAGATTGGTTAATCTCTTTAGAAACTTCCAGCCTTAATTCTCATTAACTTACCTGCTAAACTTTTTAAAATTAGATCAAAACTTATTAACTCATATTACTATCAACTTAAAACTTGCCAAGAAACTCAACTTAAAACTTTGAGCGTAAGATTTTCACTCCTAGCCATGGCATTAAAAACTTGAGTAATGTTTTAAAATCTTATCTACAATTGAGTACTCTGCATTAATTTAATTATGTCCACATTTTTACAAACTGTTCTTCGTTCATCAACAACTGCTGCCTTCTTTGGATATGAATTTACACACTTCACCCTCCGAATAATGTTACATATATGTAATGATTTAACTTTTTATCCTTCTTTAAATTAATTATTTTTAACGATGCTCTGTTTTAATTACTTCTACTTCAACTGTAGTAACCACACTTCTACTTTAACTTCCAGTCACGAGTTTTTTCGGGGATTCCCCTTATTCCAGTATATAATCTCTCTGCGCATTGTTAACTGCCCTTTTTAGCTCTGATTTAACTGCAGAGACGACGCACGCCTGACGTCGTTCGCAACTATGATCATGGGTGGTTTGGAAGTTTTAGTTATCATCTAAGATGCTACAATAATCTGATAACCTTCACAATAAATAATTTTTCTGCAATAAAAAAGAATTCAATTTAATCATCTGTGGATTTTTTAAAAAAAATGCCTCTGCAAACCCCCAAAAATTGCTGTCAACTCATATATATATATATGAGTATATATATATAAGAGGCAAAACATAATAGAAAAACAATAAAATAAATTACAAACATTCATATTACATATTCATATCATCTCTTTCATTTTACGATTTATACTCTCTCTCTATATATATATGTGATATTTTAATTTTTTAACTTTCCTAAATAATCTTAACGATACCTCATTTTAAATACTTCCACTTTCATCATAATTAACGCACTACAACTTTCTTTGCAAATCACGAGTTTCGCAAGGGGAATTCCCTTTCCTGGGTACTTAAGCGTTCTGTGCATTCATTTCTGCCCTTTTTCACGCCAGCATGTAAGCTTTCAACAACAGCGCGCCGCTCGGGCGTAAACTTCTAAATTCTGGTCATGGAGCTGCATACAAATTAAATACTTTACTTATGAAGAAATAACGCCTGATGCCTAAATAAAAGAAGATTTAAATAAATATCGTCTCTTCCTTGATGACAATGGACTGCCTTTCACCTTTTTAAAGCCTGATCTTTCATATATATATAATTTTTTCTATAAACTTTATATATGCCATCAGTAAGCTTACTTTACTTAACTAATATCGCAAACATTTGTAAATGTATGCCATAAACTCCAACAAACATTATTTCGAAATATATTCTATATCTTCGTTCTGAGAGAGCAAAATAAAAACATGGAAATAATATTTCATTGAATTTAAACAAAAAACTTATATTAATTCATTTGCATCCGTAAGCGGAATAATACGGACAATAATTCGGTGGCTGACGATATTCGAACATCGCCGCAAGCGTATTATTCCGCGTCTGGTGATATAGTCCAGTCATTAGGTAGATTTTGAAAACAAATTCTGGTGGAGTCGTAATTTTTTGCTCCTATATGTTTTTTGGGGTGCTGATTATGAATCCGAGGTTTCCCACCAAAAATTTTTGTTGGAATTTTAATTATAGCCAAAAAACATGAAAAAAATGGATTTTCCTCCAGTTTTTTGCTTATAACTCAAAAACTAACAACTTTTTTATGGTATCATCGTATATCAAAATAATCAGCACAAAATTTCCTACAATTTGTGTTTGCACTATTGTTTCGTTACGCGTACCATTTAGGCGCCATAACTGGTTGAAGTTTGGCTAAAGTTTGACTTACCTGCTAGCACGGCTTGAAAAATAACAAATCTTCCTATCTGTATGCACTAAAATTTGCTATCTTACTATTAATATACTTTACTTATTTAATACACTTTTTCTACCATAATGTTCCTTTTTCAAATAAATTTTTCATCTGTTATATTAGACATGTAGGTAATTTAGTCCGGAGCAACGCCGGACATAAGTTCTAGTTATGAATGAAATTCCTTGATTAGCTCTAAAAGGCTGATGTTGATGGAAACTTAGACTCACTTTCACAATAAATATTATTTTACAAACAACTAAAAGTACTTAGTGTGGTTTTTAATTAAACTTTATTAATTTCTATTAATTAATTTGAATTACTTGGCATATAGTAACCAAGAAAAAAAATGACATGAAAAAAAAGTAGCATTCTAAACTTTAAAAGTCATAATAACTTAATAATAATACAACTACAGTCATAAATATGATCTTGGCATCTGCATACATTACACAGTCTCTTCACTTTATCTTGGTCGCTTTGAAGCTTATGGTCCAATATTTTTTGAAAGATCACCTGTGTCTTCCTCCACATGCAAAGATAAAGACGCCTCAACTAAATCATCGGGCAGTATTGGTTCACCATCATCATCCTCATCACTATTAATTACTTGAATCCCTCTGTTATTGCAGTTGCCCCAACAATGAGGATACAGCATTGAACAAAACAGTCTGACCTTCCTACGGCTGCAATTTCCTGTGCACCTCTTCTTACACTTGCAGGATATCTTGCGTACAGGATAGAGTCAGGTGAGTGGGACTTCAGAGTTTTTACAGGTTGGAGCTCACTGTTTATTCTTTCCCAACCCCATTCTCCAGGTCTCTTTTTATTGCCAAGCCAGTGCTGGATCTGATAGTAAACTTTTAGGGAATGTTGGTGGGCAGCTGCGAAGCGAAGCCATGTTGCTACTCTTGTTAAATGAAGATTTTATGTAACATTTGTAGCAAAGATTATTCAAGGATGGAGTATCCGAGGTAGTTGTTAGATAGCCATACAATGCCACAAGAAAGCGGTTCCCTACATCCACAACAGCTTCAGGGGTCATATCCGGGTTCTTAAAAATTTCAATTACTTTGCGGAGATCATTATTGTTTTTCAAAGTCTGCACAAACTTCAATTTAACATAATTAAAAAGAGCTGATGTGGTGTCACATCCGCTCATGGCATGTATGAATAAAATATTGTCGGAGATTGTTTTTTTCTAAAACTGTACGAGGAGAAAATATCTTTTCAGCGATTTTCCTTTTCCTAGTTTTAGGAAATATACATTGTCAAAGGTACAAATGCAATTAAGATGACAAAAAGTTCGATATATTCACCTATGACAACCACAGACGGATGTGTTGGGGCCAAAGATATAGTTTTCACAATTAAACAATCAGCATCTTCGTCTGCTCTCTTGTATATCATGCTTACTGAGGAGAACTTGTTCATCAGGATGGAAATGAGTCTATCCTTGTTCTTCGGATTGGCCAGGAATTTTTCTTAGGAAACAGTTCGTATCATCGTTTCATCAAACATTACTTCACTTGACATTTGTTTCTGTGTTCTTCTGGCCCATTCTGCACATTTAGTGCCTCCTACTGTTTCATTTTCAGGATACCCATAGAAAATGACTAGAGCAGTTGATTTGTACTTTGTACAAACATATGTCACATAATTATCACAAATTCATGAAAAAGTTGAACCCCTTTTCCAAATGACTCTGCGCAGCAAGTATCCTCCATCAATAATATACACACCGCTTTCAGCATTAAAATCCCGTGTACATGGCTTGAAAGCTTTGTATAAAGAGGATTTCGTGCCTTTTCGCATTACAGCTTCATCAAACAGAGGTAATGGAAAGGGACATAGTTCAAATGTTAAGACGTCCTCTAGTTCATCGAATTGCTTTGTAATATAAATTATCTGGAAAAGCGTTGTAGGGTTGATAGATACACTTTCATCACGTACCTTGATGACATCACTTATTAGAGCTAGTGGTGGCACTCTGTCATTTCTTTTGAATTTCACGGTATTAAAATAATTTCCTTCGATTCTTTTGATACCAAGAGCAGGTAGGGGACAATAACAGGGTTATGTTTAAGCCTCCTAACTTATTAAAAAAATTCGTGATATTTACTCTGTTGTTTACTTCACAACCGCGAAAGCCAGGTAATAGCAGCGTAGAAAGATTTAGAAGGAATTTTGTGCAGATTATGCAAGTATACTCATAATATAACTGATAAAATCTTTATTTGCACAAAGAGGTTTACGATAGAAAAAGTATATTAATTAAGTAGGAATTTATTTCGTAAGATAGATAATTTCGCGCATACAGATTGGATGGTTCGTTGTTGTTCAAGCCGACCTAGCAGGCAAGTCAAACATTCGCCAAACTTCAACCAGTTATAGCACTTAAATGGTATGCGTAACGAAAAAATAGTGCAAACATAAATTGTAGGAAATTTTGTGCTGATTATTTTGATATATGATGATGCCATAAAAAAGTTGATAGTTTTTGAGTTATAAGCAAAAAACTGGGGGAAAGTTCATTTTTTAATGTTTTTTGTCTATAACTACAATTCCAACAACAATTTTTGGTGGGAAACCTCAGATTCGTAATCAGCACCCCAAAAAACAGGAGGAAAAAATAAAGACTCCACCAGAATTTGCTTTAAATCATTCCTTTTTAGCACCTAATGACTGGACTAATAAGTGAATCACGCCGCAAGCATATTATTCCGCGTCTGGTGATAATAAGTGAACCACGTCGCAAACGTATTATTCCGCGGATGGTGAGCGGATTATTCTGAGTTAAATCGAACCTAGCAGTCCTATCACATTTTGGTCTTTTAGGAAGTAAACTCATAAAGGTCGGTCCTATATTTCTGCCGACAATAATCAGTTCACAATCAAGATACAAATCCAGCAATACATTTGGGAGTTAGAGGGTCTAAAAGACACATTTTTGTGTACTGGAGCCTCAAAATGTATAGCAAGATTACAACAGGAAGAATAATATAGAATTCGAGTAAAACACATCTAGTTGAAAACAAAATCGTTTCTTTTGCATATTCTTTGCAAAACTTGCCAACTAAACCTTTACTTACTTGCTTCACTGCATCAAATTCAGAGGATGCATAAATCAACAAACATGCAATTTAAAAGCAATCAAATAAATTCCTATGTATCTGTTTTGTTTTAACTATACAAAAAGAAATATTTGAATTCGATAAATATATCATCATACATTATAAAATTATCTCGGCACATAAGAAAAGTGGCATAAAAATTCACGGCGTCATATTTTAATTTTGAAACACGTTTGAAAGAAATGATTTATGACATGCCCAAATGACACTCCGTCGATTAGGGCATTCCTAATGATATATGTCATAAAATGCCCTAAATTTTATGGAAGTCATCATCTGAGTGCCAGCATGGCTTGTCAGACAATACATTACGTTGGGCAGTACTATTCAGAAAGTTATTTTGGAACCAGCTGCTTACATAATATTCATCCGAAGACTTTCAGCTGCTAGAGCACTTACGTTTAGAAGCAACAGATTACTTGGTTTACATTTTACGTCAGATCTTAAAATGACGAAACGTCAAGCTGTCTTGAAGCTGAAACGTGATAAAAAGAAAGTTGCACGTGCGATTAAAGTGATGATTAGACAAACATATGAATTGATTGTTAGCGTAATGAAATTTATCGTGTTGATTAATTTAGATAATGTCAGGGATATGCCAACGTCGAATTCGTTTATGGAAATGGACCGGATGTAATGCAGTTAAGATGATGCAGATTTTATTGTATAATTAATAATTAAAAAAGACATAATTCAATTTAGAAAAAGCGTCAATTTAACTTTTATATTCCGAATTAATTTACCAGCAGCTTTTTAATTTTATTTTTGCAGCATTAGATTAGTTTTCGTGCAGAATGACCCCAAAGGAGGTTAAAACTTTTTTAATTAATCAAAATAACTTAATTTAAAAAAAATTATTTCTAATTCAGTTGTAACTACTGCTTGTTGTTGAACCATGTTCTTCGTGTGCTTCAGAATACCATCAGGAAAAACGATCATTTTACGAAGATATAAGCGTGATTGGGATATAAAGGATTAAGGAAAGAATTTAATATCATTATATTGCTTTCAAATGAATTATTGTCTTTATATAAGAATATTTTAAATGCTGTTTTTTTCTGAATAAAAGTAATAAAATATAATTCTTTAACTTGGAAAAAAATTATCTTATGAAATTCTTGTTGTAATTTTACGCGTTTGTTTATCCAATCTAGTGACATGCATGAGATGGTTGCGGCAGCTTATTTTTATCTAATTCTTCAGGCCTAAAGTAAATATTTGGCCATATTACTACAATAAAATTTTTTGTTTCAATTTCTACAAACAGGCAGATTGAATGAACACTATCAAAGCATTATCCTTACTTAGAATTGTTTTTATTAAAATTAAACCTTATTACTATTTAGATTTTTCATATTTTATGTATAACTTTTATCCTATTTATGGACAAATTTAAACCAACAGGTTATTAAACGCAGTTGCTGGCATTTAAAGTAAAAATGCGTAAAATAGTTCATATAATTCATATCTGGATTCTCAATAAAGAAATATAAATTTTTAATCTCTTCATGTCGTACTCGTACGCCTTGCTTATAATTTTTAACTAATAAACAAAATATAAGGTATTTATGGACTGTATATTTAAATATTAAAATCACGTCATATTTTTAAACATCTCATAGATTCTATTTACTCTTTGTTGAATTAATACGACAGAACATTCGTAGAACAGAAGGTATCATTTAATTAAGTGACAGGAAAACAAAACAGGTCATGGGTTAAACTTAGAATGCAAATGTATTTTAATCCTCTGATCGGAATATAGGTTATTATGTCCGCCAAAGTGCATCCTAAGTAAACAAGTATTCAAAGAATGTCCCGGTCATAGTTGTTGATTTAATTAATGACAACTCATAACGAAGATTTAATTTATTTTATCATTTTTATTTAACTAGGTTATCAAGCCGAATTGTACGTAACTTCGCCATGAAACCTGAATTCATCCAGTGCATTAATGGCAGATAGTAAGTGGATGAAAAGTCATTTTTCAGTCAGAGTTTTCAGTTATTCAAAATATTCAGCAAGATTAGGTTTAATTAAATAATTTTCAGCTCAAATTATAATAATAAATCCGCATCATGAGCACAATATGATCAAACTTTAATTCTTTAGTAAATTTGGTCGAGAATTCTCCTCCATCTCATGTTAGAACTTATAAACAAAATTAAATCATACTCGTTATAATTCAATGCAAAAATTACGCAGAATTCAGGAACATTTCACATGCTCTATAGGCTCTTAGTTGAATAAAAAAAACAATATTACCACAAAAAAATTTTTGATAATGCACCTATCGTGTAGTCAGTTAGTAGCGAAAACTTAACTCTCAAGAGGTTAACCAATTAACTGTTTAATTTTCTTTGCTATCTAATAAGATGATCCCTTCTGTTTTGGAAAGGGGCTGTTGTTTCCATTCGTCTTAGAGGGCATATAATACTTGAGATGTTCATAGATTCTACGTAATTTTTGTGTAAAATTATAAAGCTAATTGATAATTAAATTTTAGTTTTAAAACTAAAAATGAGATAATTCGATGCACGAGTATTCTCGGGCTTTTAAGTTAAGAGGTTAAAAAAATTTAATGCATGCACAATTTCATTCTGAATTTCAATATAAATAATATTTAATTTCAAATAACTTACTTTTAGCCATGGTAGTATGTAAATTAATCATACAGAAATACGCTTCCACTGTATCGTAACTCCGGAAATATATCTTCCTGACTTGAAATAATTCATGATTTTCTCAAAAATCTTTCACACCCGAGATTAATAGGTTAAAAAAGCAGCAAAAGTTGTTATTATGTATGTCAAAACGAAACACTTTAATTCGCGAAGAATCTTATATACAGTTAAATTGCTTTCCTGACCTTGGTAATGGCGGATTATTCACGCTTCACTGAAGAATGATTTCTCTTCAGAAAAAAAGTTGCAACAATTGAGAGCTTAAAGAGTTACCTTACTTTGCTGTAATGATGCTATTAAGTAAAGATTTCCTTGAAAAAAAGTTTTTAATTCAACTCTTAACCATCGCGCTGAAATTGATCCTTACTTCAACAATTAAATATTTTTCTCGGTGGATAGTATGATGACATAGAAATTCGCTTTAATTTCTCCAAAATCAAATAACTCACTTCCTTTATAGCATATCGAGTTTGTTTACTAGCAAAGAACTCAAGGATTTAAAACTCTTGGGAACGACTTTCTATATAAATAAACACTAAAGCATGAATTATTTTCAATTGTAGAAAACTATCATGTTTCCGTTAGATTGAAAAATACCGTTCTGTTTATTAAAAAAAATTGGTCTTCTTATGAGGCCTTTAGCAGCAAATTATGCAAGTATTTCTGCTGAATTATGTCTTTATTGCTTGTCGAACGCTTTGAAATACTATACAGCATAAACAAAGCAACAGAATTTCTTGGCTGTCCTATCTCAAAAATTTGCAATAGAGTACGATTGGCCATATACTCTTCGATAAAGCGTTTGTCGATATTAAATCATAAGAACCCATATATCTAAGCTCCCATCTAAACCATGTTATTGAACTGTCGAATCGGTAAATTAAATCTTGTAACTTTAATTTTAAGTGGATTTTTTTAGTAGAACTTATTGAAAAGTTCATTTGAAGTAGCAATGCGACAACAAACAAACAACAAACAAATTGGCAAAATGTTCTTTTTTTTTCAAACAAATTGTGGAATGTCTAAGATTAAAATACATCGATTGCTAGATTGCTAAAACTTTCTTTGAGTTTAATGGCAAGTTTTGATTATGGCAAATTTTATTCTTTGATATTATGAGAAATTCGTAAAGCAAAATTAAATAGATATTAAGTAATTGCTGGGATAAATATATCCACACAGCCAGATAAATCGCAGCATAGAAACTATCTTTGGCTTATGAGTTTGTAAATGTTGTTATCTATGAATCTAAGAGCATCTTCCACCTAGAGCAGGGATTCCAACCTTTATTCCCTCGCTTTCCTCTTGCTGAATCTTTATATCTTCGTTTACCCCCTACTATCATATTCTTCCCACCACCATCCATCCATTTATGCAAAGAAGTGTTATAAATAATGTTAAGGGCTTATATTCGCTTAAGAGTCAAATTACTCGAATTAATAATATTTGCTGGAATATTTCTTATTTTACAAGAGTATTAGTTCAACGCCAAAACAAAACAGACAAACAACAACCAAATGAAATTGGTATTGTAATAATTTCGCATTAACTTATAAGGATAGCTAAAAATTACCCTCTGTAGTAATAAACTTTTCAAGTGGTATAGTTATTATATAGCAAGTATTAACTTGGGAAAACAAAATTCTGTAACTTTCTTAATTCCTTATATTTTCTTGTTTCCGCCATTGCCAACTTTAATTTCGCGTACCCACCACAGATTGGGAACCTCTGTTCTAAAGGAATATTCAGCCAGCTGCCATCCTATACACTAAATTGAACGCAATCTAATATGTAAAGATGATTTTTTTCCCTGAAATGTATATATCCGAAGCATTAAAATTATAACTCCCAAATTTGATGTTCTGTCGCTATTTTCTCTAATTCAAAACTTATAGGAAGGTTGTAAACAATGGTGTTTATTTTCAAAGGTTTTGCTTTGGGAACCATTTTTTAACATATACGTTATATTTATTTGGATACTAAAGGTGCATAATGTGTAAAATACTGCAGAATTTTTAATATATGAATAAAACAATTTCTTCAAAAAATTTTGTGACATAACAGTTCCTTTAATTTAAAATAGTAATTTTATCATTCTGGTTCATTTCCAAAAAATAGTTTAAAAACGCTGTTCCTAACATGAGCAACGAGCATTGAAAGAAAAAAAAATGTTCAACCGTTATTGTTCACAGATTTATTCATAGAGACATTTTAACTGTTGATATTTAAAAATGTTCCCTAATCTTAGATCATAAATTCGTGCAGAAGAAAATTTTCCATTCACTTGCTTAAAAAACAAGAGTTCTTCACAAGTTTTTTTTAAATTTTCTACATCGAAACGGAACAAAAAGATTTTTAAAAGTAATTTTATTATTCAACTCATTTGCTAGGAATAACTTTAAAAAAATGTTCCCTAATTTGAGCGATAAACATTGTGTAAAAAATGTTCAGTCGGTCTTGTTCACGGATTTGTGAAAAAAATTTAACTGATGATCACAAAAATATTCCCTATCTTACATCAAAAAAATCATACAGAAGAAAAATTTTCCACTCATTTCCTTTAATAAAGTCAAGAGTTCCAATCCCCCTTTTTGAACTTTCTACTTCGAATCGGAACAAATCGATTTTTAAATTGTTCATTTGTTAGAAATAATTTTTAAAAAGTGTTTCCTAATTTCAGGGATAAATATCGTTATAAAAATGTTCAGCCGATATTGTTCACGTATTTGTGAAAAAAAATTTAACTGATGATCACAAAAATATTCCCAAATCTTATATCAGAAACGCAAACAAAAGAAAAATTTCCACTCACTTTCTTTAATAAAGTCAAGAGTTCCTACCCCGTTTTTTGAACTTTCTACTCAGAAACGAAATAAATTTGCGTACAGATTTCCGTCGGAAACTTCGCGCAACAAGTTGCAACATTGAAAACAACAGGAGTTTAAATTCAAACTTGAATTTATACCCTCCGCGTCACATGTTATTGAAGGGGGCGGGAGATGGACTTCAGATTAATTCAAGGTTGATGCTTAATTAAACGAAGCAGTAATCGGATCCCTTCCCTCCCCAAACAAGCCAAAAAAGTAAATAATCTTGACCTCGTGTATCGTCATTCACACGCACTGGTTCACGTTTAATCGTAGATTGGCGTGCACGTTTCTGCTGATTCCTAATAATTCACTTCCTCCAAGTTATAAGTTTATCTCCAGTTGGAGTTGGACGAAGATAGTCGTTGTAGTACTTGCCAATTTATTGTTGACCAACAAATTGGCGGATATATAAACAGTACTTTCTGGAATATTGGCAAAATTAATAATGTGTCCTTTAACAGTTTAAAAATACCTTTTCTGAGTTTCTTTTATGCGAAATTCATCTGATTGAATAATGAGTTTTCATAAACTTTTTACTTTCTCCTATACGAGAAATAGAGAAATAAAGTATTGTAATGTTCAGAAAATTCGACTTTAAGATTTAGATTAATCTTCTCGTTTTAGACATCCCTTAGTCCAAAACAAATCGGAATTGTGAGTATATAACATGTTTGGACCAAGCCCATCGTGTCGGGTTAACTGTTCGTGTGGTTAATGTTCGGGATAACTCTTTGCAGAGCTGTAACTCAAAAATTCAACGAACTATAAGGATGGAATTTGGCAAATCGGATACTGGAAATTATGAACATATAACATGTTTGGACCAAACACATCGTCGAGTTAACTGTTCGTGTGGTTACTGTTCGGTATAACTCTTTGCCGAGCGGTAACTCAAAAATTCAACGAACTATAAGGATGAAATTTGGTAAATCGTATAATCGAAATTATGAATATATAACATGTTTGGACCAAACCCATCGTCGGTTTAACTGTTCGTGTGGTTAATGTTCGGGATAACTCTTTGCAGAACTGTAACTCAAGAATTCATCGAACTATAAGGATGAAATTTGGCAAATCGTATAATGGAAATTCCGAGTATATAACATGTTTCGACCAGTTGATACACTTTTTTTGGAAAGCTAAAAAATTATTTTTTACCAACGGAAATAAATAGAACTAATACACTATTTATTTATGTATTTTTTAATCTAATATAGGATTTCAGTGGAGTTTTGGTCATAAATGAAATAATAAAATATTTATTATACTTTTTTCCTAAAAATGGATTTGTATCAATCTGCCCCATACAGAACGTCGCCCCATGTCCCGTGTCTGATGCCATTACAGCAACTGAAACGGTTGAATGGACAATCTGCCCCATACAACGAGTTTCATTTTTTCAGTCTCATTAAAAATGTTGAATTTTGATTAAAATAAAAGTTTGTTAAACTTTTAAACCTTGATTTGGAATATAAAATTTATTGATAAATCACCTTTTGTTTTGATCCCAGACCTATTAACCATCATTATTTTCGATATTTCCGTGTGTAATTATTGTCATTGGACAATCCCCTTATACAACGGAGTACTTGTACCTGAAATAATCGAAAAGACGATGTTGAAGTGTCTGGAGATCAAACAAAAGTGTTTTATATAACTCTTTATATTCAAATCAAGATTAAAAACTAACAAGTCATTATAACTTTATTTTAATCAAAATTCATGCATCATAATAGGACGGAAAATGAAACAATGCATCAGATAATTTATCTCTACAAATAATAAAGAGAATGTGAGTGTGTGTGTCTGTCACAGAGGAGGAGAGTATGAGTCTCGAAGCCATTTTTGGAAATTTTAATTAATTAAAAATTAGGAAATTTTCTCGTTCTTCCTGATGACTTGAAAATAATATAACACAAAATATTTTCGCACCATCTGAAAAATAAAACAAAAAATTTATCTTTTCGATGATAAGTAATTAAGTTTCCGTGACATTTTGTTACCAATTTTAATAAATTCGAAAAATATTTTAAACCTAATTTACAACAATACTCTTTCATTTTTGCATGTGAATTCAAAACTCAACAGTGTCATTGTTTAAGAATGGCACATTTCTGAAGACGATTTTACAAAAGTAGTTAGCATAGTTGATGCCACTGATACACAGAAGATGCGTATCAATGGCCCTGGAGATCAACTGTATCAATCTGCCCAAGAGACTATTTTTACTAAAAAACAGAGGGTCACGCGACATAGCTAAAAAACCCAAACTTAATATAGTTCAGAAAATAAATCGCTGTTTCTACCCTTTGGAGTAGCATTCCCTGGCAGGAAAAACATGGTATACGAGAAAGAAATCACACAACAAGTACTTTAGATAAAATTTACCGACTAGAAGATTAGCGTTTTAGTTATTTGTAAATTAATTTTTGACTTAACATTGGCTGAAAATTTACTGTGCAATAGAAGGTTAATGTGGCATATATGAGGGAATAATGAACATCTTGGGCCATTCCATCATCAAAATTTAAAATTATAGTGTTCCCTGTATCTAATATAACTCAACCCCCATGACAAAAAATTTTTCATTGTTAGATATGAAAGTCTTACACTTCAATATTTGCAATGCATTACATCATGTAAACCAATTTTTTTATTTGTAAATGATATATTTTAGATGCTATTATTATGAAAATATCATGCATATTTGATTTTCTCATTCAGTATGATATCCAGTATTTTTAAAGTGAAAATAAGTTCACTGTAATTATTGGACCTACTCTTAGTAATCTGGGGTAGTCTTATTCATTTTCTTGAGCTACATTTTTGGTATGATCAGTTATGTCCCCGCATTTCGATTGTATACAATAATAGAGACAATATAATACTTTAGCCTTCTTTCTTAATCATTTTACATCACATATTCAAATTCTTTATTCAGTCAATTGAATTTTTCTTGTCGACAACGTTCCAGTTTCTAAAGATGCATGTCATCACTCTAAAAGTGATGTTTTTTTAACTCGGAAATAAAAATTATATAACATTTTCACCAATTAATAACAGTTTAGTGGATTCCGAGCATGCATCAGTACGTACACAGCTCGATCTCACCGACCATGCGGTAAGCAAGATCCTAGCACGTCATAGCAATCTCGTAAGGTAGCAGAGATAATCTGCCTAGGCTGAAGCCAGTAGAATAACATGAACGCATCAGTCCGCAGCCATGCTTTAGAATCCTGTACGAGAGCTGCACTAGATGAATGCAAGAGTACTATTAAGAATAAGATACTGCCACTATTGATTGCAAGAGTAGCAATGTTAAGAAATAAATAACCTATTGTAATAGCGCATCGAGTCTCCAACTCGCAGCCTTGCGGTTTGAAGTCAAGATCCTGCTACCAAGCAACCGCTGCCACTAGATGAATTGCAAGAGTAGCAGTATTAAGAAATAAATCTGCCACTAAATGAATTACAGAGTAGCAGCTTATATGAAATAAATCTGCCAATAGATGAATTGCAAGAGTAGCAATGTTAAAAAAATAACCTCTGCATAGATGAATTGCAAGCAGTAGAGTGTTAAGAAATAAATAACCCTATTGTAATGTACATCAGTCTCAATTCGCAGCCTTGCGGTTTGAAGTCAAGATCCTGCTACCAAGCAACCGCTGCCACTAGATGAATTGCAAGAGTAGCAATGTTAAGAAATAAATAACCTATTGTAATAGCGCATCGAGTCTCCAACTCGCAGCCTTGCGGTTTGAAGTCAA
This sequence comes from Araneus ventricosus, assembly GCA_013235015.1. Lineage (NCBI taxonomy): Eukaryota > Metazoa > Arthropoda > Arachnida > Araneae > Araneidae > Araneus > Araneus ventricosus. Next base: position 445,070 of record BGPR01000003.1, on the reverse strand, counting down.
GATCCTGCTACCAAGCAACCACTACCACTAGATGAATTTGCAAGAGTAGTAGTGGTAAAAAGAAATAAATCTGCCACTAAATGAATTGCAAGAGTAGCAGTGTTAAGAAATAAATCTGCCACTAGATGAATTGCAAGAGTAGCAGTGTTAAGAAATAAATCTGCCAACAGATGAATTGCAAGCGTAGCAGTGTTAAGAAATAAATAACCTATTGTAATAGTAATAATCTTACCTTGCAGTTGCTATCTTTTCTTTTGAAAGCCTTTACGTTTTGAAACGAGAAGACCACTGTAAAATAAATGTTTTTTTATAATTTTCACTTAAAAGAATTGTTCAACTAGAAGACTTAAATATCATGACTTAAAAATGGCGTCATTGTTCTTTTTTTATTTCTAAAGAGTTCTTCTCAAGAATGTTTTTTTAAAAAAACTAAACTAAAAAAATGCTCACTAACTTCAGTACGTTTTACTGAAAGTAAATTATTATAAATACATATAAAATTAAATTAATAGAATTTTAAATTATCAAGAATGTATAAGATTATTTAAATTTATATATAAATCTCACACTATACACAAGATGGAAAATGGTAAGAAATTTCAATAGCCTATGGAAATTTAATTTTTCGTATTTGAACAATACAAACTTCTAAATACTGTTATAGTATCATTTATTACAATATTTGTTAATTTTTCACTTGTATAAAATAGATGTATTCATTCATATTGTTAAATTTGATTATATTTAACAGGTCATATAGTTATAGACCTTTCCTCCACTGCTAATTTTCCATAAGAATATTTTTTTGACATTGCGCACAAGATTTTATAATAGAAGTACATAAATGCTTAAATATGTTAGATTCGTTCACTTCTGTCATAAAGCGGCAGCAACATTTGTAATTTTTTCAAGAATTTATTACTTATTTTCCGTAATGCATTCCGACATTTTCCTTTACTGATATTATGCAATAAAAGATTTAAAAACAAAACCATTTTTTTCTAATTTCCGATTATAAAAAGCATTTTTTATTACTGAAAATTAATAATATGTTCTATCTTGAATTCGAATATGCAAAACGTTTTTGTCAGAAAGCAGTTTTTGCTTGACCTACTGGTAGTTGCCATATGTGATATCCAGTTCACTGATCTCTGTGATTTCCCTGCAATGCATCAAGTTTTAAATTAAAATAAATACTCTCTGATAATATATTTTCAAATCTATTGCTCTGAGGTGGCCCCAAGATAAATATCTGCATAAAGAGAAATTATTAATGATATGTAAAAAATGTTTTATAAAATGGTTTTGCAACATTACCATGAAAACAACTTTTACAAATCTTTCTTGACCATCAGGTGCTTAAAAACCACACTGAAATCATTTATTGCTGATTATTTTATTATTTAAATTGTCAAAATCGGGAATACAACGAGGATGCGTAAAGCGACAGATTCACTTTCAACGCAATTTTTCTTTTCGTCGCATGGCATACGACATATAATCAGGGTTTAAGATCTAACAAAAGTCATCACCCCCCTTTGCCATGACTATCTGGGTCAACATGAAGGAGCCATTGCCACATTAGCATAGTCAGGCGCAAATTTACGTATAACCCCCATTACAGGCGAGGTTCATGCAGCAGCCGCCCCGTTTTACAGGGAATTTACGACCTGTCTTCGGAGATGGGTCAAGAGCCCACCACCATAATTGTACCCATCAGGAGGCGAGAACCTGCTTACTTATACGGCAGCGCTTCTCATCCGTGAACTCGCAGACGCCCTCCGATAAGGTACAAAGAAGGGGTTAGTGGGTCCGTAACATAGTTTTTTTTTATAAATTTGCTTGTCATTCAGCGAAATCATGGTGAAATCTCGAACTATTCCTCTCGGCAATTTAAAGCAGCATTGGTGCTCCAAAATTGCTTGGTGTGCATGAAGAAATGGAAAATAAAAGCGAAAATCGGCATTTTGTG
>BGPR01000003.1:431871-442297 GCA_013235015.1 Araneus ventricosus | reverse complement strand
CGTAAGCATCACTCATACTCCCCCTCCCCCCTTGTCAGCAAAAATAAATAAATCGCAAACCCCCTCCCCCCCCTTGGGTGCTTACGTAATATTTGAACGGACCCTAAGTAGCGACGAATGCACTTTCAACGATGCAATTTTTCTCTTCGTCGCATGACATGCGACGCCGACCAATAAGGGGTTAAAATCACAAAAGACATCACCCCGTTTTGCCTTGGCATCCGGGTCAACATCAAAGACCGGCCGCCACGACAGCATAGTCAGGTACTGAGGGCCCCCGCATTATAACCCCATTACGAGCGGTTCACCCGTTTTACCGGGGTACGACCTGTCTTCGGAGATGGGCCCAAAGAGCCACACCACCATTATTGTACCCATCAGGGAGGCGAGAACGTGCTTACTTATACGGCAGCTTCTCATCCGTGAACTCGCGGTGCCCTTCGACGGGTACAAGAAGGGGTTAATTAGGTCTGCTAACCGTAGTTTGGTTGTATAAATTTGCTGTCATTCAGCGAAATCATAACTCAAATCTCGAGTTATTCCTCTCGACAATTCAAAGTGGCATTGGTGCTCAAAATTGCTTGGTGTGCATGAAAAAATGGCAAATAAAAAGCGAAAATCGGCCTTTTGTGTCTCTTAATGTGCGGCAGAGTTCTCTTTTACTCCCCCTGTCTCTCTTTTTTTCTCCTTTCCTTAACCGTCCCTTTTTTTTTTTTGTTTTTAATAATTTTGCCTTAGTATTCGCTCGAAGAAAACACTTTCTGTTTCTGCTATAATAATTTTTAAAAATTTTTCTTGTTATTAGTTAATTATTTTGAGGAGTTTAATTGATCTTCATAAAAAAATAAACATATTTTGCAAAGCGTTTTTAAGCCAGCTCTCTTGTGTTGGCATTCTTTTTCAAACAAGTTTTGATCAAAATAATCTGTTTATGAAATATTGAAACAATACAGAGAATATAACATTTGATATTGAGTGTAAAAATGTTGGTTTCGTAAAAGTAGTTGAAAGACATTTTTTTTTCAATCATCTTTCGCAGCATTTTGCGTTTTTGAGTAGATGAGAATGATGATTAGATTGAATGATTAGCTCATTCCGAAAATGGAAGTTTATACTTAAGCTAATACACAAAATTATATACATAATATTCCATAAAAATAAATAATTTAATATCAGACTGTTTTCCTTAAGAATTACCATAATATTTTTTTTACAAAAAGTAGTTTTTCAGCATTAGTATAACAGAAATATGTGATTTATGAACTTTAACTAATCATTGACCTTGAATTTTACTTTTGAGTCCTTGAAAATTAGGAGGCCTAGTAAAACTTATAAACAAGACTAACAAATCAATTATATACTTTAAACAACTGACAGTTTGTTATCAGCGTCTGAGTTAGAACTGTATTAATCTAAAAAAGAATGGTGAAGTGCTTCGTCTATTTATTTATTTGGTTTGACAAACTATTTCTTGAAAACAAATTACAATATAATAACTATCAGCAACTAATCTTTCAAGGTTAAGATTGAAGCATTGGCTATAAACAATATTATCTAATCAATAATATATATTTCAAACAAGTGATAGTTTGTGAACCAGTATCTGAGATTGGGTTGCTGATGAAGTGTTTCGTTTAATTATTCATTTGACTTGATGATTTATTTCTTAAAAACAAATGTGAAAGAGTTTTCATTAACTATGCTACGAACTTCCAAGGTAAAGGTTGAGGCGTAACGAAATTTTCTAAACAAGTGAATATAATTTTAAAAACATTTCAATTATGTAATATTTTGTAGAATTTTATTCATTTTTAAAGGTCTAAAGTTCAGATTATGAGTTTCTTCCTGATTTATTTCTGTATTTATAAGAATAACCACGTTGGTCACTCGTTAAACTGGCTGTAGAGGTCTTTGTGGTAAAGAGATAGATTTTTCGGAAATTTTTTCGCATCTTTTCAAAAGAACAACTGTAGAAATTGAATTAACACTTTAAAAAGTCATTTATTTCTAGTAAAGGTACATTAAAATGTTTTTGGGTTTGAGGTTGAACTCAGGGAGGTCTAAAACGTGGAGATTCATCAAAATCTCGAGTTCGAAGTTATTGAATATTACATTATGACTTTCTCTTTATATACTTCGTTTACGAGAAAGTAAAAAGGAATTCATTTAACTTATTAGATATAATTAATTCAATTCTGTAGCGGTTACAATTCATTGCCTATAATTAATATAATTTTGTAGCGGTTATAATCCACTGCCTTTCTTTTTATAGTAGGTGGCGATGCTAGAGCCATCCGGGTTTTTCCCATGATGCCTGTCTCTCTTCTTCTTCGGTGTACTTGTCTTTGTGTTGTTGTTCTCTGTCTTGCGTCTTATACCTTTTAATATACTGTGTCGTGGAACTTAGCCATCTAATAAAAATGGTTCCTGAAATTGAATTAATTCTTCAACAGCGGCATTCCATATAAACATGAGTCTCGTCCCTCTACAATTTGTTAATTAATTTGATTAACTAAAAATTAATTAACAAATCAAGACTCTTCGAATGGTTTGAGATAAGAAATTAAACGCACACAGTGTTTTTGTTTCGAGAACTTCGCGAGAACTTATGCCAACTTCTCTTCAAAGTTGGGTGCTTGCACATTGCTGTTTCAAAATAATAATAGTTGATTAATTGACTGTAAATTTGGTTGTTAAAAACCACATTATCTGGTCAAAGTATTTATTAATATTTTTTTGGTTTCTGAAGTTATTAAGACATATCAGCTGTAATAAGAGGTGGTAAATTAGCTTACGATCAATAGCGGCTCGTGAGCTCAGAAATGAGGAGGGCTGCAAGATAATATTTATCAAGATAATACATTTTTAAGAAGATACTTTATCCTTCAGTAGGCCAAATTTTTTAATTCCTAAGCCAGATATGAAATTTCCTGCTTTCAAACAAATTAAATAACCAGCATATGACATTTACTACTAGACTTACTAACAGAAAGTTAAGTGAATGTTGATGTGACGATCCTGCTGACGAAGAAAAAAAAGATCAGAGCTCCTCATGCACACTTCCCTACTCGCCCAGTTCACTCGATAACACTCTTTCAAAAATGAATTTCTTCTTCAAAAGAAATCTAGCCTTCTATGAAGAGAAAGCAAATAATCAATCCACCAGATGTGTTTCCGTCGACGCAACACAAACCGAAACTAAAACCCATAAACAGGCAATGAGATGCAACTTGTATGAGAACGAGGGAAAAAAGAAATATATATTAAAAAGAGCATTTTTTTCTCTTTCAGTTGGCTCCGTGCCAGAAAGAGCTGTGTTGCCTTGCAGCCCCATAGCCCGTTTAAGGTAAAGGCAAAAAGGGTTGCTTTTTTCCTCTCCGGATTTTCTGTGCTGTTAACGAATTTCGGGGGGCAGATTACTTTGCAGCTCAGACCTGCTTATTTCTTCGTTTGGATTCATTTTATGCCTTTTATCAATTTTTTATTACTTTTTTTGGGGGTTTTTCGTAAGTCATTGAACTCTGAGAGTGGAAAAGTAAGCAAATAAGAAAAACGAAAAATACAAGTTTAGAAAATGATTTCAGGGGGTGGTGCAGCACTGCAGCCCTAATGGACGACCCGCTCTGCTTACGATGTACATCTAAAAATTGATGACTTTGGAGATAAGAGAACTTCTCTTCCCATGACTTTAGAAAGAGTTAAACTGTGTGAAACCTTACAAGCATATTCCTTCGTTGACTTCTAAATGATCATGTTAAAATTAAATGTACTTCTGTATTAAAAATTATCTAAACTACCTCAGTTTCTTATGTTACATGATAACCGAAAGCTATTTTATCTCATAGTATCGATTTTTTCGGATATTATAAAAGTTTTCGGATAATCATGAAATTCATCATAGAGATTCCTTCATTTAAGGAGGATTAATTTAAATCATATAGTAATTGTTACTTTGTATGCTGCTTCATCACGAGAATAGAATCGTCTGACTCAAATCTCAAAAAGTCTCTGATCTCAAACACATATAATTAAATGCATTTTGTCATGTCCCAGCTAAAGTTTGTTTTTAAGATGGTGGGATAGATCTATGAAAGTGCGTGAGTAACAAATAAAGAAATCTACAGTTTTCAAGCTAGCAAAGCATTGGAGTGTCTGCCAAGTGGACGTTTGAGGAAAAGTGATTTCTCCTTTTTATTTTTATATTTTGTTTAATTTGGCATTTTATGTGCAATGTATTGAAAAATTGCAATGGTAATAATTGGTAAGTTTGTAGAAAGTAGCATATCAGGAAAAATTAGTATGCAAATTGTTACTTTTGAAAGTCTGCCATAACCAAATGTGTTTAACTATATCTTCGTACCCTTCCCATACAGAAATCCGAACTCGGGTAGGTCTAAAATTGTGGAGATTTATCAAAATCTGTAAGTCAAATTCGCTGAAAATTAAAACAGAATTTCTTTGTATGCTTCGTATATGAAGGATCCAGAGTCAAACGATAAGTGTCCAAATTTTTAAATTTTAAAGGAGACAAAAAACAAAGTTTACAGTCTCTTGGACACGTAGCTATGTTAACACCATTAATTTTATTTTATTTAAGTATTGAGGCAATACAACAAATCATGATGTGTCAAAAAATTTATTTAAAAAAACTGCTGTATCATATTTATATGATATTAGTAATAATAATATTTTTAGAAAAATTACCACAATAAACAATTAATCCGACCGTAAGTAGTAGAGCCAGAGGATTCGGCTTAATCCTCCGACTCTACTGCTTAATCACAAAAACTTTCTCCTTGTTCTCACCAACTTCAGCGTTCAGCAAATTGCCGCAGAATAACTTTGCTTCAGTTTTAATCAGAAATTTTTTCTCTTTAAATGTTAGATATCCTTATACTTCGACGATGAAATTAGCAAGGATCTGTAGTGTAATCTTCTCGTCTGTTGCCATTTTCGTTTGTTTTTCCCTATTTTCAGCGCTTGCCACACCACTTTAAAACCAGTGTAGCCTCCAAAAAATGGAGTATAACACGGTACCTCATCATTTTCCCCAGCTGTGCGATACTTGAAACGTGTAATTTCAATAGAATCTTACCTTCCTTCCTTTTTCCCAAGTAGATATAATAAAACTACATCCATTGGGCAGACAAATAGCGCTGAAACCTCAAAATCAGAGAAAAATGGACCCTCTTCTGTTTTTCCTTGGACCTTCCATAAGACGTCGTAAAATTCGCCGGAAAATTCTTGGTGTTTTAGTCTTTTCTTAACGAAGATAATTCTTCATGAAGTAAAATATAGGCAACTAATTTCCTTTCTACAGGATAATGTAATGTGCTATATTTTACATTTCTACTGCAAAATCTGATCTTTCTAAATATATATTTAAATCTTAGCAAAATGTCTTTAATATTTTGTAGAAACTTCCTATTGTTGATATTTCCTAAGAAAGATCAACAACAACCTTCCTAATATTTGATTATCGCTAACATTTTCACCTGTCCGCGTGAATTTTCAATTATAAATGTTATCGTTTCATCTTCAGTCGGGCAGAAGGGCGAGAAAAAATTGTAATCTTTCAAAGGACAGATCTTCTATTAATTAACCTTTTGAACTTTTTAATCAATGTTGCCCTTATATCAATAACGAGCATTTTCTCAATATCATCAACTGATTTCGTAACCCACTGTAACTCGTTCACTCCAACCCTTTTTAATAACAGTTCAAAACAGAATAAGTCGTAGTTCTGTGAACAGTAGACCTCGCTCCACCTCCAAATAAAAAATCTAAGATTTTCTCCTCATCGCATTTTTTAAAAGCTTGGCAAATGTTATTAATTGTGAAGACAGCATTGTTTTCAGAGACGCCGAATATCACAATTTGACTCTCCAGGAGATACACTGGTGTACAAAAGTTTAGCTCTATTCTTATGGTGCTACAAATTGGAGGTTAATACGGATAAAATTGTTCGCAATCTGATGAATTAGCAAAACATCTCTAGCTCTTTTACTTCGCTTAACTTTAAGCGGCATATAGAAATATTTTGAAAAAGATGGCACCAAAAATTCACAGAGAAAAATTAAATCCTTAAATTGGTTATTTAAAAAATATCATCGAGAAAATGTCACTATTAAATAAGCATCAAATTAAAATATTTTTTCCAACTCACTTCGTTCCAACTAAGAAGATGGAACTCAAAATAACTGGGCGATAAATATTGCAATTTGGCAAAGAAATATATATAAGCGAAAAGTTGTCGTTGCTGTGATCAGACGATTTATAAGGCAGGCGAAATTATCTTGGCGAGATCGCATTTCTTGGCGAGAAGCGTTTGATAATTCCATTTAGGCTTAACAATTACAAGCGAATTTTTAAAGTTTTTTAAACTGGTTACTGCGCCATATAGGGTAAAAAAAGAAATGGTTTAGATGGTAAATGAGTTTAAATATAAATTTAGAACTAAAAGATAGCCAAAGATTATAAAAATAGTAACATTTATTTAGCGAAAAGCGGATAACGATACACAGCGATACATAGCCATAAGCGAATTGTGTTTATTTTCAACTCTTATGCCATTATTTTAATTTTTGGTTGCCTCTGGTTCTTTTATTACCAATTAATATAATAATTATATATAATTAAAATAATTATTTTATCACCGAATTAAAATAAATATAAATAAAACATATACACCGTTTTCTATTGCTTCAAGAAATATTTCCGCCAAATTTGAAGGAAATCGAACAACGCATTTGGTCGTAATCGCGTAACAAACATACAGACAGACAAGTGCAAAATGCTGGAGTTAAAAAGTAGAAATTAAAGTAAGTAAATTACATCTAATCTCATTTCGAGTCGAATGCATTAAAAAACTATACAGTTTTTAAAATCTCATGCACATTCTCTTACATTTTAAATCTATATAATATAAAGCAGAAAATAGATGTTTCTGTCTGTCACAAGAACTCCTTCTCAACGGTGAACAACAGCAGCATGAAATTTGGATCTGCCATTCTAGGATCCATTTCTATATCAATTGTCCTTTTTTTCCACTTTCAAAAATAATTCATTCTTAAGATATTTAACTAAATAGCGAAAATTAAGCCAAACTTCGGCGTTTTCGCCCAGTTTTTCGACAACAATTTCTGAAATAACTACCGTACTGAAATGAATTATATACCATCTTAAAGAGCAAACAAATATACTTTTAGTGATACCAATTATATTTCCGTACATTTTTTTGTTTAATTTTTTTAAAAAATTGCAAAATTAATTTTAAACACATTTTGTAACAATGCTCTCTGTTGTAATTAAATTCAAGCCAGTTTTATTATTTCATTTCCAATATTAAAATAACCAAGTATTTCATCTCGATTAAACCATTTTTTAAAATTTGATGTATAACTATATTAATTAAATTTTTCTTCACATAATTATTAATAATGCTTAGTTTTCTTATTTACTTCCCCATTTTTTTGTCGCGAAAACTTTTTCGAATGAAATCTCTGGTAGCAAGTTTTTTTCCACCCGAAAAGAAAGCGAATCGTAAATTAAGAAATTCGAGATTTAATCCCATTACGATGATAATTTTCTGTCTACAGTTTCATCACACCTGCATACTCAACATAAAACAATCATGTTTGAATTTTAAAACTCCATATTTAATTTTTAAAAAAATATAATCCCTTTTTTTAATTTAGTTCATTTCCTCTAAAAAATTCTCGGATTAAACACTTAATGATGCAGCACAGTTCAAAGTAGATAGATTCAAGCCCCATTTTTACTTTCTCGTATACGAAGTATACAAAGAGAAAGTATTGTAATCGTCAAAAAATTCGAACTCGAGATTTTGACGAGTCTCCACGTTTTAGACCTCCCTGAGTCCGAAAAACACAATTTTAGAATTATGTCTGTGTGTCTGTCTGTGAACACGATAACTCGAAAACTATTAGAGCTACGAGGATGAAATTCGGTATGTGGTCTTTGAACATAATTTGTAGGTTTCTATCAAATTTTGGACAAAATCCGTCAACGGGAAGTCTGTCTGTCTGTATGTCCGAAGTCATGCGAACACTATAACTCAAAAACTTGAATATCTAGATGGATAAAATTTGGTACACAGGTTTATTGTCATGAATGTAGGTTCGTATAAAATTTTGGGCCAAATCCGTCAACGGTCTGACTGTCTGTCGGTCTGTATAATCGCATACTTGTTCAACTCCATGCTCATGCGTACTGGTAGAAATGCCTGTGCAAAGAAGGGACACTCCGAAAACTTGGCAGTTTGCCAAAAACCAATTCTGGCGGCGAGATTTTGTAAGGAAGCAAACATTTAGGGCGTTTCGTTTTACTTGCGTCCTGGAAGCAATCTCTGCGCATGCGCAAGCTATTCAGCGAGCAAGCTATTCTCCTGTTTTCTTCTCCGCACGCGGAAGTTGCATTGCTAGAGTGTGATAAAAAAATAAATATTGCGAAGTTTTAATACATACTCATCTTTTTGAATATGATTCTTCACCTCAATATTTTACTATCACAATAATCTACAATGAAAAACCTTCTGATAATCATTGCATTCCGGGTTACAGTTGGTTCGAACTTTTTATCAACGCAGGGGGAAGGGAAATGACAAATGTTTGAAAAGTATACGAGAAAGTTTAGGGGAGGCCACTGCCGCTGGTTACTTTCTCGTATACGAAGTATACAAAGAGAAAGTATTGTAATCGTCAAAAAATTCGAACTCGAGATTTTGACGAATCTCCACGTTTTAGACCTCCCTGAGTCCCGAAAACACAATTTTGGAATCATGTCTGTCTGTGTGTCTGTCTGTGAACACGATAACTCGAAAACTATTAGAGCTATGGGTATGAAATTTGGTATGTGGTCTTTAAACATAATTTGTAGGTTTCTATCAAATTTTAGACAAAATCCTTCAACGGGAAGTCTGTATGTCCGAAGTCATGCGAACACTATAACTCAAAAACTTGAATACCAAATGGATAAAATTTGGTAGACAGTTTTATCGTCATGAATGTAGGTCCGTATAAAATTTTGGGCCAAATCCGTGAAAGGGTTGACTGTCTGTCGGTCTGTATAATTTTACTATTGAAACCAATCCGTTTTCTCCACACGCATGCGTACTAGCAGTCTTCTGTGCAGGCGAAAGGAGCGAATTACGTCAGTTTGTCCTTGAGACGGCAAGAGTGAAACCTAGCAGTGTGCGATAGATATGCGTTTTAATCGGCATGCATCGCTTTGAATTTGATTCTTTACCTAGATATTTTTCAATCACTATAATGAAAAACCTTCTGATAGTCATTGGATTCTGGGTAACAGTAGGTTCGAATTTTTTTAGCCACGCGGGGGAAGGAGAAACGGCATCTTTTTGGGGAAGTATACTAGAAAGTTTAGGGGAGAACACTCCCGCTGGTTCAGTAAATTGTCGGTATGTGAAAGAAAGTGTAATGGTGGAAGCACGATTTCACAACATATCTGCAAATATCAAAGGCATCAAACGACGAATTGTGTTATTAAATCAATTTTTCTCTTGGAAATTACTTTTTTTTATTTTGAGGTTTATGTAACTTGCACAGGAAGGGCGGCATAATGAAAGTTCGCCCGGGCGACAAAAGTTGCAGGTACGCCACTGCGGGGACGACACCCAAGGCGGCAAGCCCTCTTCGAATTTCCTCGCCAAACCGTCAGCAGGATATTTCACCACGAGTGCGTAACCTGCATCTGGCCTCCCTACACGCCGAGTCTTCAATTGAATGAGATCTCGAGCCCGCAATCATTCGCTCATGAAGCCGATACCTTATCGATAAGCCAGCACGGCCTGAGAAAAAAAAGATATAAAATAGGAAAAAAAATCATTGCTGGTTATTCGCTGGTGTTAGAGACGCTTTCCTCGACCTTGGGAGGGGGGGGGGAGGACTCAAAGCAATTTTGAGCCTTGGCCTCTTATTATCGCTGATCATATACGCATGCGCTGCAAAGATTTCACTTCAAAGTGTGATCCAGATATCACAGAACTCAAATCAAAACTATATGTATCGCGAATGAAAGTAATATCCTAGCAACTTTGTAAAAAAACTGGAAATCTTAAAGTCTTGAAATCCAGAAAAAAGGAGACTGATTTTTCTCGTTACAAAACGAAGTTTCATCGAATGGAATCTAACAAAGAAAGAGATTGACGTCGGAACATTTAATGTCGGAATAACGACGCTGGAAGATTAAGCTAAATAAGCGGATTTTATAAACAGGCGTCAAAACAAATGCACATTTACAAATGGCTAAATCTTCCTTGTAAACAATGATAGGGAGAAAAATGTTGAACACAATACCAGAAGAAAGCTTAAAGTTTTGTTTGCGTACGTAATAATTGCCTTACGTGGCTTCGCTTGGTCACACGGAATAACGACGCTGAAAGATT
>BGPR01000003.1:401764-416279 GCA_013235015.1 Araneus ventricosus | reverse complement strand
CTTTCAGAAACTATGATCTGGCACAGTAGAAAATTCGCCGGAGTTGTGCTATGTATAGAAATCGCCCTGATCATTGTATACGCATTCTTTGTTACCTACGATGCAGAAGCGGACGTCCTCAAGGTCAATTCCACCAGAAATGAAGCAAACTCAATTCAAGATTATTACCCAAGTAAGTTGGCTTTTCCAGCATTTTAATTTCCATGATTTCGATTTTTGGTTGCATCTTAAAACAAACTGTCTCGGAGAGTCTCCTAAATAGCGAGTGCTTTTATTTGGGTAAATTAAACAACAGTTAAATGAAAATTTCTTTTAGAGCGGATCCTAAATAAGTAAAAAATTTTTAAAAAAATCTAAATTGCATCTAGGGATATTTTTATATTTTGCCTTCATCGAAAAGAACGCTTCGATGAACACATACCTGGAATTGCGCCTAATACAATATCTATAAAAACCAACTTTTCAGTTAATTTATATTTTTTTTCTAAGGTTTGCATTTTCAGTACAATACAGCGTGGTACTCTAAATTCTTTTTTAAAATGCCACTATTTGAGGGTTATATGTATGCATTTGAGAATGCAACAGAAAAGATGGTCACAGGTTTAAGAGGTAATAAAACATGGCAAAGTAACAATTTTTAAATATATTGCGCAGTAAAAGTGAACGTCGAACAAAGTAACTACTGAGCACATTCAAAAGGTTCAAATCCTTTAATCACAGATGCTTACAATAAATAAAATTTGGTATTTACTACAACTGAACGACCAATAATCCTTATTTATTCAGGCTGATGTATTTAGTACACCATTGGAGCTTTAACGGCTGCCGTTTTAATTCTGCTTCGCCTTTAAACTTTTTCCCCGAGCTAACTTTCTGGTGACTCATGCTGAGTGATGTAATAATTTTCATTCATTTGAATCCATGAGCTTGAGCGAAGTCTTTGCATGGTTAAGTCTCTCGAAACAATGAAGAAACCGATACTGAATAAATACTATTTTAGCTCTAACTGGATTTTTTGTATTTTAATGAAGGATTAAAGTTATTTAATTTCTAAATAAAATATTTTATTGACTCTTGCTTGTGTTATTTTTATTAAAATTGTATTTAAATTTAAAAATCTGCAAATCTTCAATAAGCATTTCACAAATTTATATTATCAGACAATATTGTCATAAATGTCTATTTTAGATGTTTTTTTTATTTATTGTAACAAATGATTATTGTATTTGACTTAAAACTTAATCTTATAAAAAAAAAACGTTAATCTTTTTACCTAGAAATTTAGAATTATATGGTGTACAAAATACACCTCACGGAAAATTTAGATGAGTGACTTGGCGCAAGTGGTTAAGGGTTAACTGCAATATATGAATCAACGACTGCAAATCGATTGCTGTGTATTTTGGAAGATATTCGGCATGGCACAAAGTTCTGAGAAAACAATGTTAATTCTGGTGAATGTTCAAGGAGCTTCTTGCAAACGCAGCTTTACAGATGCTCCTACAATAAGAAATATAGACAGGAGATATTCGGCCATCTAAGGAGCCAAAGGATTCATCCATCACATCATATCCATCCGTTCGGATAGCAGTTTCGAGAAACTAGTTTCGGCCATGCATTGCATTATGCAAATTGTTACTTTTGCCATGTTTTATTCCTCCTTAAAATTGCGACTGTTACGCTTTACTTATATTTCAAACCAATTCAATGGTTCATTTTGAATTACGTATAATCGCAACTCAATTTCTGTAAATAAAGTTTTATTTGCTATTCGCTTTTAGATTTAATAATAAAAATATACGCAAAATAAAACAAGTTTAGGTTTTTTACGATTAATTTTCATTGATGTTTTAATTTAACTCTTCCAATTCTGGCGTTGTACTACAATTCTATATAAGTTTAGATAATACATGGTGGTCATAAATTATTGGACCCATTTCAAAAATTAATAAAAAAAACTAATAATGTTACAAGTACGGTTTTTTTTTTAAATGAGAGCGCATTTTAAAAAGTTTTTTCAGATAGGTAACGCGCCGTTACGGTGGTCTAGGGGGTCGTAAATTATTGGACATCTCCCATTTTTTAGAGCCATCATATGCGAAACTTGTAAAGCTCGAAGGAAAATAAAAGCATGTATTTGTAGGGAATTTTATGCTCTTTAATTTGTTAAATCAATTGTAATTCGAAAACTGAATAGTTTTCGAGATATTCAAGAAACACTGAAGAAGGAAACCAGAAAACGCGCATCGGCTTCTGCTGATCGTTAGCCATTGCGTATGGAAATCTCTCGCTGAAGCAAATTTAGAACGTCGTAATGGTACGCTACATATCTGAAAAAAGAACTTTTTATTTGCTCTCTCATTTAAAAAAAGCAGTTGTAACATTATCAGATTTTTTTTACTAATTTTTGAATTGGGTCCAATAATTTATGACCACCCTGTATAGATTTTTTGTGACACCATTTCAAATAAGATTGCCTTATAATGGCTACTTTTAGCCAAATGCGCTACTGCACTTGAAACAACTAAACACAGAGTCAACTCGCAAAAGATTATGTGTCCGGATACTTTTTCCAACTTGGACAGAGGTAAAAAATAATACCATGCTGCATTTTTGTAAGCTTGTGTTAGCATCTCAGTTATATATAATAAATCAGTTATTTTTCTAATACAATATTTGCTCCGGAACAATAATTTTTTATACATTTCTACTTCTTTCAACGCCGATGCATATAACAGAAGCAGATATGAATTCAAAAAATGTGGGATATTGCTTTAACGAGAAGACAAACAACAAAATGCAACCAAAATTTTTCCAAAGAACGGCGAATTGAAGATTTCAATAGAAGAAAAATACCACCCGTCAACACCTTTTATTTCTTAATTGGACTAAAGCCAATATTTGTGAATTCTATGAGTGTAGGATCAGCTAATTAGGAGCGCTAATGAAAGCAAAATTCCCCGAGGCGTAATAATTCTCTATTCAAGTTACGATTTCTCGAAAGATTCACTAATGCTTGCAATCCTTAATGATCTAATTACCTCCTTTATACCACTCTGATGACAAAAAAAAATGGAGATCTTAAGGCTATTGATTTTAGTGCTCATCGAAAAATTGAAGCTTTTGACTCCGACGCAATTGGTTTCTGAGTTAGCCCATGGAAGAAATGGAAAAAATTTGGGATATGCATTATTTATTTCCAAAAATGCAACGCTTACCGTTCGTAGTAAAGCGATTTTTTTTCTCTTTAATCCATGTTCCATCTTTCAAAATAGTTAGCCTCTAATTTACACTCTTCTGATCACAAAAGCAATAAAGTGTGAGTTTTAATTAATATAAGCTTTGAGCTAAATTGGCCTTTGAGTTGTTGTAAACAGTGCTAATAACTTTTTTTTACTTTCTCAATACGATCTCTTTGTATACGAAGTATATAAAGAGAAAGTATTGCAATCGTCAAAAAATTCGAACTCGAGATTTTGACGAATCTCCACGTTTTAGACCTCCCCGAGTCCGAAAAACACAATTTTGGAATTATGTCTGTCTGTGAACACGATGCCTCGAAAACTATTGGAGCTACGGGGATGAAATTCGGTACACATTTTTATCATCAAGAATGTAGGTTTGTATCAAATTTTGGACCAAATCCGTCAAAGGGTTGACTGCTTGTATAATCTCATACTTTTGAACGCAATAACTTCTTTTAAAAATTATTTTGATAAATGAAATTTGGTATGTGGCCTTCTTATCTTAATGGTAGATTTGTGTCCAATTTTTGTGTCAATCGGTTTAAAAAAAGGCTTTCAAATTGCAAATTTCGTTTTCTTTATCTTTCACCCAGCCCTATTGGTAATCACGCCTGCTTCTAATTCCACTTCAGCGTTAGACGACCTTCGGAAATCGTGATGTGACGTTCCGCTTATTTTTTTCCTCCACTGCGTTAGAGGTTCCAGTTCGTTTCACTGCCTTTTAGCTTATTTTTTTTCTCTACATGTGTTAGGAGTATACGAGAAAGTTTAGGGGAGACCACTCCAGCTGGTTAATGAAAAGAACGTAGAAACTTAGTGGATAATGCTTTCAAAGTGAGAACCTACAGAGGTAACATAATAACGCAACCTAATCAAAAAAATTGTCCTATATAGATTCAAGTATTTTTTAATGCTTGAAAATAAGTCGGTTATCGCTTTTTTGAAGATAATCTTGGGTTTGGCTTCTTCATAAAAACCAAACCCAAAGACAGAAATCACATGGAATAATATCTTGTGAAAATGGTGGCCAATGCAATGCACCAGGATAACGATAAGTAACAAAAACCTCCAAATTTTTCTATCAGATCTTTTATCATTGCTCTAGAAAGTTTAGAACGGTTTTTGAAAGTGGAACGCCACTTCCATAGAAATATAAATAGTTTTGCACTTTCACCATATAAATAATAATTTTTAGCTATAAAATATGACATCCGGTTGAATATGAAGGTTTTGTAAGACATTGTAGAAAAAAGTGCAAATGTTATCAACCTTCCAGCGGGCGTGCGTTTGTTTGCAAGAGATACTTGAATTGTGCATCGTATTACATATTTATATCATTATTGTATATATTTAAGTGCTATTTTATTTATAAAATCTTTGTTTACTATTAGAATAATAAATACAGTTAACATAAATAAAAGTTGCATTTATTTTTGTAAAACAACACGATATATATATACAATGTGATGCACGATATGTCGTAAAATTTGCGTAAGCGCGCCCACTAGAAGGTTAAACAATTTCCTTTTAAACCCTCTCTCATTGTACGCATTCGTAGTGGCATCTGGTGAGGTTATGATAAGTTATTTCAGTCCGTAGTTGTAGGTTAATTAAAACTCATCCTGTACTTTAGAAAGACTAGGAGAAACTTTTAAAACGTTGATACACAATGGATCTTCAGAGGAACTAAGTATCGAATCCGCGATCCTCCAATTGCGAAGACGAACCTTTATCATTATTATTTCGTGAGGAAATTTGGCCGTGAACAGTGCTCAGTGAATAATTTTACAGCTAATTCTTTTCGGAGAACAGAGGTTTAAAACTAGAATGTATGCAGTTCCCGAAGTTATAACTTCATAAAATAAAATTAATACGAAATTACCGTCATGCCTTAATTATGCTCTTGAAATCCATACTTATAAAAGGCACAGTTTGTGTGCGTGCGATCTCCAGACGAATCCATCGCACTAAAAGCCTTGAAATTTGGCACACAGGTTGTCTTAATGGTGACTCAGTGCACCTCGAAGCCGGAATTTTAAAATTTAATCTGGAAAATTTTTCATTTAATATTTTGTGTTCTTTTGTGTAGTTTTTTGCGCTAATTTCTCAATAAAATCGATTTTGATAACCGTAGGAAGAGAAATAGATATACCATCGGAAAGAACAAACAATTTTCTTACTAATGAAGTTGGTTATGAATTTCTAATGTAATTTAGTGAATTTTGAGAAATTTTTGAAAAATAGTCACTTGTATGTTAATTTTTCATTTGGATTTTTTAAAATTCCTGCATCCGATGTTCTAATAACGCTATCAATTTCAATTTTTTTTCAGATTATAACTGGAATGTTTCTGTCGGATTCAAAACAAGAATCGTTAAAATACCTTTTCCCGTTTTTTTAAAATTAATTTTGCCCTGATCAGTTCAAACAATTTTTTTTGCTAGTGAGCTTCTCAGCGAGACATTCACCGGAGTGACATTCTCCGTTCCCAGAATGCACTGTTGCAATTTCATTGGCTGGCGACGAAGAACGCAAGGGACGTCATAACCTTTAACTGAATGACTCAATAATTATTTTCGGCAGTGTCTTAACATGTTTCTTTGTCTCGCATATTTCGCTTGCTGTCTAATAATGATTTTCACGTTGCAATTTTTTAATATTGTTTTGGATTAACCTACTCGGTACTGTTTTCCTAAAAATCAAATAATGTGTATCTTTTGTTTTTATTTTGTTTTCAAAACTTTTCCATGTCATTGTGGGCGTTTTTGTCTCTTTCTTTTTTTTCATTTTGTTGAAGTCCTGATTCCACGGTCAACGCCGTGCGCGTATTGCCAGTACCTAATAAAATGCAACATACAGAATAACACTTTTTACATATAAAGCGCTAAGTTCAAATCTTTGACCAGATACAAATTTATTTATGTTTTTCTGGGAAGAAAGAGATTCAACAAAAGTTCGCTATGCGGTTGTAAGCGCTCAATTAATTTAAGGAAAAAAGTTAATGAAATGCTTAATGAAAAAACACACTGAAATATTAACACGCAGGGGTGATTCTCCTTACGTAATGTCACACATTTTATCATTAAAACCTTTTAGTTAGTTTCATAAAAAAAGTTAGTTTAATTTCCGCCAAGCAGAATTCATTTCCTAATTAGAACAGTGTTGTCAAGATTTATGTTAATTGCCTGCGCCTATTGACTACATTTTTGTTGAGAGCGAGTAATCCTTTCAGAAATAAAGTGGTTGCTGTTTAATTCGCATTGAAACTAGAGGTGACAGAATGACATCAAATGTTTTTACAAAGCAGTAATTTGCTTTCAGTAAGTGCAGCAACAGTCACTTTTTTTCAGGGCAGTCATTTCAAGTCTTGATAAAAGCTTAACCAAATGACTTGACATTTTTTCGCTAAAGTCATTTCAGATTTTAAGAAAAAAATGTGTCTGATTAGCTGACATCGGATTTTTAAGAGAGGCTTAGACTATTTATTGCAGATTTTTATATTACAAGAAAAGGACAAATTTTATGGTCACATGAACGCAAACTGAACTTCGAATATTAGAAAAAATTATAACGAAATTAATTAGTTAAAACCCCTTCTTAACAAAAAAAAGAGAATTAGCTGTAAGCCCGTTAATGGCAGGTAAATATTGTTAGAAGCTACATATGAAGTTCTTTTTCTGTGAAACGAGAATAATTCTTATTATATATATATATTTTTAAATCTAAGTTCAAGTAAAATTTTAACAATCTTTCACCCTAGACATATGGAACTCCAAACCTTTTAGATTTCATTCTAAATATTATTTTTATTTGAACCTCTGAAATTATTTTAAAGAACTATATTTTCTTTTTTAATCTTATTTGGCTGCTTTTCACAACGGAGATCGATGAAATTTGAAAACGGAGGAAAAAATAAAAACGAAGAAAGAACACAGAAAATGAATTGACAGTTAGGAGACACACAGTACAAGGCTGCACTAGAAAGCACCAAAATTCGCTCACTGCGCATAGCTAAGGAACACGTTTTCTCCCCTTGAATTTAGCGGTGACTGAGTTGGGAATTTCGCAGCTCTGGTTTGGCGCCCGGACAACTGTTGCATTTTTTTTTCTCTCTCTCCCACTCAAGGCTCGCCTTCTCTTTCTTGATTTATTTTTCTACGCTTTTTCTTGCTCGTCATTTTTTGGTTTCGGTTTCACTTTCATGTTGCTTCGACAGGAACGTATCTGGTTTTATACGCATTCGTCTTCTTTAGTTAGAAACCACTCATCGAAAAGCGAAATAACGGCAATTTTGTAAAATACAATTCAGACAATTACAGTTAAATATTTTGGGCAACTTAGAGGTAAAGCTCCGTTTTTAAAAAATTGTATTTCATCTTTATTCTCTTCAGAAATATTTTTGTAGCACTACTCGTTTCTCAGCTGACGAGCCACCACTACAAAAAAATTAATTTCTTACAAATGCAGTTTGAAAATACTATAAAACTTTGTTAAGTATACCACTATTGAAAACCTTAGCAACAACTTAAGAGTAATTAACAAAACAATCCTCAAATCATGGATCGGATTAAAGTTTAAGGAGTGCGTGAAACCATAAGAAAAAAAGAAAACAAATCAACAGGACTCTTCTCCCCTCGACTTTTTTATATACTTGCACTACATGTGGTGTATTGTGTTTAACTACGTAGTATCGTGAAGAGAATCCATTATACATTTTCGATCTCTTCCTGTTGACAGAATTGATGAAAAATTTGATATAGATCTAAAATTTTGGGTCTAAAACATATACAGAAATTCATATATAAGGTATGTTTTGTTCTTGAGTCACCGTGTACCCATACACATAGATAGGAAATATGCAAATAGTCCACCTTTCTTTCTGAGTCATCGTGTACCCATACACATAGATAGGCAAATGTGCAAACAGTTCACCTTTGTTTCAGAGTCATCGTGTACTCATGCACATAGATAAGCAAATATGCAAACAGTCCACCTTTGTTTCTGAGTCATCGTGTACTCATGCACATAGATAAGCAAATATGCAAACAGTCCACCTTTGTTTCTGAGTCATCGTGTACTCATGCACATAGATAGGCAAATGTGCAAACAGTTCACCTTTCTTTCTGAGTCATCGTGTACCCATACACATAGATAGGCAAATATGCAAACAGTCCACCTTTGTTTCTGAGTCATCGTGTACTCATGCACATAGATAAGCAAATATGCAGACCGTCTACCTTTGAAGGATTTTCTCCACAACTACACAAAGATTTATAACTTGATGTAATGACCATATACTAAAATTAACACTTCTAGCTTGTTGTTGTGTTTTTGAATTACCGCTCTCACATACGTATGAATAGACAGATCAACAAACAATGATACGTATCTATTATAAAAATAAAACCATACACCAAATGTGATGTATCCATTTAGTTGCGTTTTTGAGGGGATATTTTGTTCCTATGCACGCGGAGAGATAGACATCCGGTAGACGGATTTTGTCAAAAATTTGATACAAATCTAAAATTTTGTTTAAGGACCGCTTACCTAATTTCATCCTTCTAGTTTACAGTATCTTATAGTGTTCTTAAAGATAAAAACAGACATAATACCTAGAATGATTATGTCGGACTCAGAGAGGTCTGAGGAGTGGAGATTTATCAAAATTTGGAATCGAAATTTTCAACAATTACAATACTTTTCCTTGTGTACTACGTATACGAGAGAATCAGATGTTTTCAACCCTCCTAGCGGCGGAGACGTCTTTTTCTGCTTTGGAGGTTTAGTTCAAAAGCAGATAGTTGGTATTTATATGTGTATTTCCTTAAGGATAGAAAAAATATCTTAAAAAGACAAAACAGCAATAATGGAAACAATTTATCTGGTGTGCGCAAGTGCAGCATCATCCAGGAAAAATTACGAAGTAAAAAGATATAAATACAAATTAAGGGAAGTTTTAACTATGATAGAGGTAAAAATACAATAATATTAACAAAAAACGAATGAAAAAGAACGAAGAGAAAGTAGAATCTGATGGATGATGTCATCAGAGCCTCCATCCATGCAGATTCAAAATTAGAATAGGTTTTCTGTCGAGGAAAAACGACTTTACGGTCTAAATTTGAATTTTCCTCTGAGATCTGAACCTATTCTGGAACAAATTGGAAAGTGAAACATTTATCCACATGAATTATCTTTCGAATTTGTTCCGGAATAGGTTCGGGCCTCAGAGGAAAATTCAAATTTAGACCGTAAAGTCGTTTTTCCTCGACAGAAAACCTATTCTAATTTTGAATCTGCATGGATGGAGGCCTCTGATGACATCATCCATCAGATTCTACTTTCTCTTCGTTCTTTTTCATTCGTTTTTTGTTAACATTATTGTATTTTTACCTTTATCACAGTTAAAACTGCCCTTGATTTGTATTTATAATCTTTATATTTTCTTAACACATTGTGTGCGGGATAGATGCAAGCTCAGATAAAAATACAAATCGTATCTGTGCTTACTCTAGACCAGGGGTGCCCAACCTTTATTCTTATTAATCTTTAAATTTTAGCGTACCTCTCTGCTGTAATATCCCCCCACAAACCATTCGTTTATGCAAAGAAGTTTTTATCAATAATGTTAAGGATTTATATTAGCCTAAGAGTCAAATGTGACTCGAATAAATAACATTTGGTGGACTTATTTTTTTATTTTACATTTTAATATTTACAATAGTAGTAGTTCAACGCCAAAACAAATGAAATCAGAGTATTATAATAATGTCGCATTAATTTATAAAGATGGCCAAAACTTACACTCTGTGTGAATCAATTTTTCAAGTGGTGTGGTTATTAAATAGCAAGTATTAACTTGCGGACGCAAAATTCCGAAACTTTTTTAATTCCTTATGTTTTCTTGTTTCCGCAACTACCAACTTTGATTTAGAGTACCAATAACTTGTTCTTCGTGTACCCCCAGGGGTACGCGTACCACAGGTTGAGAACCTCTGCTCTAGACAATGTATATATCATAAAAGAAAAAGTGAACGTATTTTGCAGACATCTATTAACATGTCCACTTTATCTAAACTAGTACGCAAGTCAAATTCTTGAATTAAAATTTTGATGTTGGGTAATTCGAGAAAAACTTATCATTACTTTAAACGCTTCCAAAGTGTTGAACAACTATGGATAGAGTATTCTTAAGATATCAGAGATATAAATACTAAAAATATCGGTTCATTTACTTTAAAAGCTAAGTTTTCTAACCTGAAAGCTAAAAGATCTAAACGATTCGGTGCTCGGAGGGTTAAAAACTAATAATTCAGACCAACATGCGTTTAGTTAATCCAACAATAAAACATTCAGATGTAAGATGTTAGTGTTTGAACAACACTGTATGATATCGTAAATAATATGCAATCTCGTGCGATAATTTACAATATCTTTAAATCTTTTCGTTACAGTTATTATCATTTTTCAATTCAATGTGTGCGTACTTGCAATAGGTAGCCACGTGTCAATACTGAACATAAAGCAACACTTAATAACTAGCTTACTTTAACGAAAAACGTGATATTTGTTTCCATAATCAGCTATAAAGTACTTGACACATTTTGCGACTTATAAAGGGTTGCCAGATCAAAATAGCAAAATAAGGCCAAACATTCTTAAAAATAAGGCCAAAAAATGCCAAATTTGACAAATTGATTGAAAACGTCATTTTCTATTAGAAAAACAGCTATCCTTCATGAAAACGAACCCCACTTGATAGGCATATGTTCAATGTTCTATTATTAAACTAAAATTTAAGTGAAAGAAATTTAAAACATCTTTGTTCTATTCAGGAGCTATTTCGTTTGACAGCTCATTATATATCATTTGAAATGTGTAGTACCTAATCCGGTGTGCGTACCTGCAGTACGTAGCCACGTGTCAATACTGAACATGAAGCAACTCTCAATAAATATCCCACTTTAACGAAAAACGTGATATTAATTTGCATAATCAGCTATAAAGTACTTGAAACATTTTGCGACTTATGCAGGGTTGCCAGATCAAAATAGCAAAATAAGGCCAAATCTTCTTAAAAATAAGGCCAAAAAGGCCAAATCTTCTTAAAAATAAGGCCCCAAAAGGCCAAATTTGACAAATTGATTGAAAACGTCATTTTCTATTAGAAAAACAGCTATCCTTCATGAAAACGAATCCCACATGATAGGCATATGTTCAATATCCTATTATTAAACTAAAATTTAAGTGAAAGTAAATTTAAAACATCCTTGTTCTATTCAGGAGCTATTTCGTTTGATAGCTCATTATATATCATTTGATATATGTAATATCAAAAATTTATTGAAAACAATAGAATATGTAATTAAAAATTGCTCTAAAAGTCATTAACGAAAATAAAGCCAAAAAAGGCCAAAAATGAATTTTAGGCCAAATGAAAATTCCTGTGGCCAAGGGCTTTGAAGAAAGGCCAAATTTCCATAATTTGGCCTTAAAAAGGCCAATATGGCAACCCTGGACTTACGGGCCAAGCCGTGTGCGTCTCTCCTGGCGGAAAACGTGCTGGGACTCCTACACAGTCAACATCTCGTTGATATATTTTTTCAGCCAAGTCGTAAATCTACCAGAATAATTTTTCAGTGCATCACTCCACATTTCATCAGATCATATTTTTCTCAACTCAGAGAGCCGCAGGCAAGGATAAACATAATAAAATTGAGATAAAGTTTTATGAGGCGAAGATAAGCTTTGTTTAATTTTTTTCGGAGCTCCATCTGCATATTAAATCGATGTTCATGTATCTTTGCAAATAAGATAAAGGTTATAATAAAATAACCAGACGTCCCGGATTAGGCTAGACAGTCTGAAATTTTTATTAAATGTCCCGGGTTGTGCCGAATTTTACTTGTAAAGAAATAGCTCATGTTAAAAAATATCAACTACATTTCATTTTTAAAAGTTAGGGGAAAATGTAAATTTTAAATTCTCGGCTTGTAATATGCGTCGAAACTGAAAACAAGCCCCGATCCGCCAGAAAATTGCTGTTTTTTGACTCAATATCCCGAGTGAAACAATGTCCCAGGTTGTGCCGTTTCTTGCATATCAGTAGACATATATTAGAAAAGAGTTACTAGATTTAGTTTTTCTAATAGTTAGTCTTTGGGGGAATTCTTTTTCCCACCTTTACTATATAAAGAATATAATCTCCATAATATGACTCGGCATATTCTATATATTGTTAGCCAATTTTTTTTGGGGGGGAGCATCTTATTATTTTAGGAATACAGGACATAAAACTTTCATGCTAATTGGTTCATTTGATAAATGTCTTCCTATGACTCATCTTCATCCAACACAGAAGAGTGCGAGATATGGTCCATTTCTAAATACAGTATTTTCCTGTTGTTGTTGTTGAACAATGTGAGATCAATTTTTCAACTAAAACTTCAACAAATAAAGTCTGTAAATCAACTAATGAAACATGCTATGACATAATTGCTCCAGACTTCTAAATAACTATTTCTACATATCTTATTGGTAGTATCATCCTAAAGAACTTTCTAGAAACGTTTTACCCGCATCCCCCGCCATATTTTTAGTTCGACATTATTGAAACCTACGAATTAAGTTTCATTTCGATCAGTCCATTTTTTACGTGTATTTCGGAGGCATTGCCTCGTCCTACAGTGAAGGTTAGGGCTTATTTACCCCAACAGTACTTCATGTCGGTAATGAGGAATATGCTTACCAAGTTTCATCAAAATCGCCCCAACAGTATCGAGTTTCGTGTCAATCGGCCTACGTCTTTACTCCACCTTACCTAAGGTTTTGGATTATTATTTATTTACCCCTAAAGTGCTTTTATTTTGCCTATGAGGAACATGTGCATCATGTTTCATCAAATTTCCCCAACCATATCAAATTTCATGTCAATCATTCATTTGCCGAATGCATTGAAACGACTTTGTCGCACCCTAACCTCAGAGATTAGGTTGGCGTTTAATTATCCCTACAATATTCTTAGTTGGCCAATTAAAAGTACATGTACCAAAATTAATCGAAATGGCCCTAGGCGTATCCAACAGCATGTCAATCGGCTTAAGGGTTTACATGAATTTTCATGATTTTGGCCCCCCCCCCTCCCCACTCTGAGGAATTGGATTAGAGTTTACCCTATTAGCACAAGATATTGTGCGATATCTTTACGACGTTGTCCGGTATTCTGAATACCGTACAATATTGGGAAGATATCGTAACAATATTGTACAGCGTCTTGTGCTATTAGGGTACTTTTAATCAGCCTGTGAGGAACACATATACCCTGTGTCATCAAAATTGCCCAGGCCGTATCAATTTTTATATCAATCGGCCCATTTGTTATATGTATTTAAAAGATTTAACCCCATCCTACCCTTACGTATTTGGTTAGCGTTTATTTACCTTTAGAGTATGTTTAATCAGCCACTGAGAAACATATGTACCGAATTTCATCATAATCGTCTTAGCCATATACAACAGCAGGTCAATCGTCCCAAGAGTTTACATGCATTTTGCACGTTTTTCCCCGCCCTTCTCTGAGGAATTGAGAAAGCGTTTATTTACCCATACACTTCTTTCAGTCAGCCTATAAGGAATAAAAGTGCCCATTATCATCAAAATTGTGCCAGCTATATCAAATTCATGCCAATTTGCGTATTTATTAATGTATTTTAAAGATTTTCCCAACATTATCCTGACGGATTGGTTTAGCATTTATTTACCCCAATAGTATTGTCGTATTGAATTCAATTGATAAGATTTTTAGTTGGTATTCTTTTTGTAAATTACGTGATGTAAAAATCATAGTGCACAAAAGCAGTGGCTTAAGTAAACAAGCCAGAAGAAGCTAAAACAGACGGATCAAGCCTAAAACATTATTATGATACGATGTATCGGACTAAAGGTTCGAAGAATGGGTTCGAATCTCCTTTCATTCTTCTTTTTCCAGTTATAGCTGTATGTAAAACTAATACAATGTGCTTGTAGAAATTAACTAAATATAGGTTTGGTATCTCCTCAAAAATATTTTATAATATTACTTTTCTAAATGTTTGTGAAGCGTCTTCCCTTATTTTATATAAATATACAAAAAATATTTATTTTCATAACTTAATAAGCATTTTTTCGAAACATACACATTAGTTACTTATACTTTTTTCAAAACTACCTTAATATTTTTTTCCCATGATCGAAGCGTTTTCCCTTATTTTATATAAATATACAAAAAA
>BGPR01000003.1:383345-398969 GCA_013235015.1 Araneus ventricosus | reverse complement strand
TCAAATTCGACCGCTCCACAACATGCAAATTCGACCGCTCAACGCCAAAAGCGAGGGCCGCGGTGGCCTAGTGGTAAGATCTCGGCTTCGGAGCCGGAGGGTTTCAGGCTCGAAACCCGAATCCACTGATGATCCGCCGTGTATATGGGCCTGTTGCGCGCTAAATCATACGTAGGGGCCAAACGCCCCTCTGCTGGTGTGGTGCGAAAGTTTCGAGAGGGGATGCCAGCTCAGGTGCCGTCTCGTCATCTGACCGAAGTTCAAAATTACGAAGTCCATCCCTAAATAGCCCACGTGTTGCTTCAAAACGGAATGTTAATATACCTAAATTAAATTAATCACTCACTGTCTAATATACTAGAGCTCTGAAGTTTGTTAGTTCCGGATGACAATAATTCTAATTTTCTTATTTTGGCATGTTTACATTAATAGAGTCTCACCATTCCATATGGTCGCAAAAAAGTCAAAATTCTGGTTCTTGCGTCAACAAACACCCCGACTACAATACAATTATTTAATAGTTTCTGAATTTAATTGTGAGTCAGTCGATTAATTTTAATTATATTTTGATTCGATATGCGAGGCGCCATCTGATAGTGAATTTGGGAAAAATCGAATACAAGATTCCATAACATTCGTAATAATGAATTATGAAATATATCAAAGACTAAAATATTGAAAAGAATTAAAATCAAAACGTTTTTAAAAACTCACTTTAATTGATGTAGTGAAAAGTACAAAAAAAATTTTTTTTATGAAAAACCTGGAGATCAAAACAAAATCGTAAATGCTTGAGGAACTGGAAACAAAAGTATAAAGAAATTAAGTTACAGTAAATATGATAAGAAAGAAAATTCCTAAACGTTCATTAGAAATTAAAAAATATTATGAATGTGATTGAACTTCCAATTTATTTAGAGTAATTCGATAAGTTCACACACTTTCACAATTCCGTTTTGACCTCCAAATTCCTGATAAAAACATTCTACTTCGTTGATAAAAGTGTGTTTATAAGAATTTTGCTGCATTATTATCCAATAATAATCTATCATCCATAATTATATATATATATATATATATATATATATATATAATCTCACTTAATTTTACTTTCAATTTTAATATTATATGTTTTAAAGTCTTAATGTATTCCAAAATCACTTTTCTTAAACTCCAGTTTCGTTTCATTTCCCGCGCTGGAGGTATATTAAATTTCGCGTTTTGGCATATTTATTACTAAAAGAATATTCTAATTACTTCCACACGCCCACATAAATCGCGAAATCAGCGACTTGTTGGCGCCATACTTTTCCCTAAAACACTTACGTAATTTACTAAAAATATCTATTATTCCCTTCACTTTGATTACGTGTCTATATGTTAATTCCTTATCTGAGAAAATGCACGCAGAGCATTTGCGCTTCATTATACGCACACCACGCATTTTCGGCCAAACTGGTGTTTTCAAGATCCTGACGTTTCAGCTCACCAAAAATCTAGCGAGCGTCAACTATCGTCAGCAAAGAAGTTGAGCCAAGTTGGCGATTCGGCTCTCCAATACACTTCGCCAAGACAAAAAAGGCACCAAGTGGTGTGCGTATAACGGAAAAGTACCCAATATACAATATTCCCAAAAGAAAGTTCCATGATGTTCACCTCAATTTGTGAATTAACTCGATTTTAACCTATTCTGATTTTAACTATTTTGACGTCGATCTGAACGTTCTTTGTCTCGCCTAAGTCCATCCCCTTCATTTCTAACTAATCTCTTTCGAATAATTACACTCATAATTATTCAATAATGCGTTCTCAATATCCATAATTATACTTATGCAATATATATAATTATCCAATAATACGTATGCAAGTTTAAAAAAATTTCGACAAATCCAACAACAAACAAATCATATAGGATTGAATATATTTGACGTATATTCTCATCTATTCTGTAAACATTTAGAAATATTTAACAAAACACATCATTCAGGGGTTGTTGTTTTCTGTGCTTCATTATTTGATTAAATATCTAAAAAAATTTAAGATATGAATGAAACAATTAATCTTCCCTACCATTAGTCTTCCCTCAAATATCCGGAAATACAGCGTGTAAATTTACCCACCTATTATTCAGAAAATTTATCGGCAACAATAAATCTCGAGTGAAAATGTCCACTCGCTAATTGTGAAGAATTTATCTCGTAAATGACTCTCGGGATAGCATGTTGACATTAATTGAACAATTAATTAACAGCGGGAGGACACTTTCGCCTCGCCATTCAGGTTCAGGAAATGTCTTCGAAAGAGAGTGTGATAGGAAAAGAATTTTTCAGAGACGCAAATGATTCGAAAGGTGGTATAAATCTTATTTAGAGGGGGAGAAACAAAACTCTATAAACAAAGTCTGAAATAATTTTAAAATAATTGATTACTAATATATATATATATATATATATAATAAAATAGTAACAGATATCTATGATAAAAGAAATGCATTTAATTTTCAAATTAATAAATTTACTTTTTGGGATAGTAATCTTAGCATTTCTGTCTTCAAGAATTTAGTGAAAAATTATATAATTAGAAATAATAATTTAGTAACTGATAATGATAATAAATTAAGAACATACAATTTTTTTGTTGTTTTGCAATAGATTATGGAATGCCAAAAAGTTTTTTAAGAGTTTATATAGATAAGAAATATTTAGGTCATTTAGAATAAAACATTCATACTGGTATATAATGGAATATTTTTATTTCTTTGAGGGTAGGTTTATGTTTTTTCAGATTTTACTTGTAATGTGTAATTTTATTCAAATTTAGATATTGATTTTTTGGTTTCAGATTTATTACATAGATGACGCCAGGATTTTTAAATTGAAATTTTCCCTTTTAATAGACATTTTTACCGATTTTCAAATATATTATCTAGATAAATAATTGTATTACATTTTTGAACTGTTTTGAGATTTTTAATATAGATATCTTACTAATTCTTTAATATCAAAAATTAATTATATTATTTGGTCAATTATGCTGTTTCATAGTTGGAAATCTAGTTTTGGCAATCTGTGATGTCAAGCTAAGTGGCGGTATATATTAAAAATGTTGAATTCTGTTAAAGATAAGAAGAGACACTGAAAATTTAATATATAATGAATAGTATGGATATTTTATTGAATGATATATTTATTGTTTTTAGTGCAATATAAAAGTGCAATATATTGCTGTATTACATATTTTTATCTTGAATTTTAGTCCTTTCTATATAGTTATGTTTTATTGTTAGGGTTAGTGTATGATTTTTCTTTCTAAATTCTTTCATTTTAGGGTAAATTGCCCTGTTTGTTTTTTCAACAACTTTAGTAACAGGGATGGTTTGTACAGCAAAATTAATTTAACCTGGCTAAAGCTTGTCCACAGCCAAGTTGCTATATTAATTGTTGAAAACTCCATATACTTGGTTTGCCTTTTTCAATATTATTAATAACAACAGAGTTTTTTTTTACATGTTGACATATAAATGTTTAAACTTAATTTTATGTTCATGGTATCTATAGTATTTTAAATTCTTTAGATTTGTTTTAAATTTGGTTGTATTGTTCAAATAATGACTTTTTATTATAGGATTTGCTTCTTGATATGTCGTGTTTACTTTGTTTCTGTATGATCATAATATATAATAAGTTATATTTCGATTTATATATATATATATATATATATCAAAACATAAGAAACAAATGACAAAAATTTTAATAAATTGAAAAATATCATATATATATAGTAAATAATATCAATTATAGTAATATTCAAAATCCAATAAAATTCCAAACAAAGTAAAATTGTCACAACTATAAAATATAGTTGTATAGTTATGCTGCATACGGTAAATACATGACATAAACTATATACGGTAAATACTGTAAATTCCCGTAAAACACTGTTGTCAGATTCCAAAAAATGTCGTGCCATATTAACCCATATTATAAGTAGCAAAGATTTGAAAAAAAATTAGGAAATAATATAAAAACTTATTATAGGAACATACCAAAACACTCCCGGAAAAGCATCTACTCAGCTTCTTTTAAACAATTTAACAAAAAATTAGCCTTATTTCATTCAATGAAAGCGAGTCAACAATCTCCGCTTTGGAAATTGACTTAGCGGAGAATTTTTAGGCATAAAAATGATTAAATGATGGTGAAATGAAGTATTTAAATAATTATTTATTGCGGTTTGAAACGCTTGTGAAATTTCACAGAATCTCAAAAACCTGCATAACCCAGAAAGACTTATTGATTCATCCGCAAAATGTGTAACGAGCATTCATCTACAATTCCGATGTAAAATTACATTCCTGCTTCAGAGATCTGATTACTGGGAAGAATATGACTCTACTGTTTATGCAGATGGCTGCTACATTCATAACAAAACCTGCGATTGTCTTCTACACTCACAAAATGAAACAGGAACTTCATAATAAACATAAAAATTCCAGTTTCGCAGAAATTCAATCTAGAATTCTGAAGTTGCGTTATTTTTTATGTTCTAATATTCGCCTCATGAGGTTT
Organism: Araneus ventricosus; assembly: GCA_013235015.1. Lineage (NCBI taxonomy): Eukaryota > Metazoa > Arthropoda > Arachnida > Araneae > Araneidae > Araneus > Araneus ventricosus. The sequence continues at coordinate 394,401 of BGPR01000003.1, read as the reverse complement.
CCATAATGAATTGAGTAATATTCTTGCCCCGCTTTATTACCTATGGCAATAAACTAAGGTAATATAGTCTAGGGTCCTAGTACGTATGGTAATAGAATCCAGAATTCTGAAAAGTTACGTTATTTTTGATGGCCCCGTGTTGAAATAAGTAATGCTCTTTTACAGCTTTATTAGCAGTGGTAAACGATTGCAACTTCCAAAGAGTATCACAGCTAACCTTCATAAAATATGATTATTGAATATTGATTCAGTGTTGGAAAAATGCAGTATTATGCGAATGCGTGTTTTAAAAAACAAAGATATAAAATGAGAAACTTTTTCTATGACTAAAAATGGTTTTATAAAGAAATTTTCTTCAGAAATATGATATATTAATATGCATAAAATAATACTTATATATAATAATCCGATTAACATATAATTACCGCGGTGATTATAACCGATTTACCACATTGACCATTGACGAACATATATATCGCCAAAATATCATCCACTTAAGCCATTATTTTAATCAGAGGGCTAATTCATATGCAATTTGTATAAAAATAGTTCTAATCTATTATCTGGACTGTTATCCAAATATTTACTGAACTACAACTCTAACACATAAGTTTCACACGCGCGCCAAAGCTTTTTTTGCGACTGCAGAATTTTTCCTTCTAAAAAAAAGTGTTCCTAATATCGCCCACTATATATTCCTGATATCGCCTATGTCTAAAATAGATTGAAATAAAGTGTAGCTTATGCTATGATCATACTTTCTTTATTAAACATGAAAATAAAGGCAGAACAAAATTTAAAGTAATACAAGACAGCTTTTTGTGTACTTTTAACATAATAAAGTATTCTTTTAACACTTTTCCTCTAAATAAAACATTACAAAAAAGAATTTAGGAACATTGTCAGGCGATAGGACATCAACCATGTATTTTTTAAAGGTAATTTTTTTTTTCCACGTTTTTATTAACTTGCTTTCTTGTCTGTCTGTCTGTTCGGTACAAATCTTGCGATCGATTTTAAACTAACTTCCCGATGAGTTGGAGACTTGAAACTTTAAACATAGTTCAGAACTAGATGACAATGCATTATTAATTCGCTTTCTTGTCTGTCTGTTTGTCTGTCATTTCATATTTTGCATGACGCATCCGCAGTACGTTTTTCATTATATCTCGAAAACTATTAACATTACAGACTTGGTTCTTGGGTATATGGATGGTCCATGGGATCATCGAAGCACCCCCATATTTTAGCCATATCTTTGCTCATGCGCAGTACGTTTTTCATTATATCTCGAAAACTATTAACATTACAGACTTAGTTCTTGGGTATATGGATGGACCATGGGATCATCGAAGCACTCTTATATTTTAGTCATATCTTTGAGCATGCGCAGTACGTTTTTCATTATATCTCGAAAACTATTAACATTACAGACTTGGTTCTTGGGTATATGGATGGACCATGGGATCTTCAAAGCACCCCCATATTTTAGCCATATCTTTGAGCATGCGCAGGACGTTTTTCATTATATCTCAAAAACTATTAACATTACAGACTTGTTTCTTGGGTATAAGGATGGCCCATGGGACCATCGAAGCACCCCATATTTTAGCCATATCTTTGCGCATGCGCAGTACGTTTTTCATTATATCTCAAAGGTCTCTGCGTCACATAACGTACTTTTTCAGGAAAATAACAATTTTTTTATTTATGATCAGGTGAAGAGAAACTGAAATAAATCTGAAATTTGCCACATGTCTCCGTCATAATCTTATTAAGATGTTTAAAATCGTTTGCAAAATTTCACACACAGAAGACTAAAAAGCAGAAAATAATTATTTAAAAAAATAAAAATTTTAATATACCACGTTTTTAAAACGGATTAAAAAGTATAAAATAATTTCTTCTAGCCCCATACAGATTTATAACGCCATACAGATTCAAAACGAAAAACGTGGGGCGCATGTAATAGATAATTGATGTATAAATAGTTTATTTCAGTCACTAACAATTTTATTGCAATGGAAATGATATGAACTGTTGTGTGAGTTTTCTCAAAGACAGCTACTCCCTACACTCCTTACTATTAAATATTGCATGCGCCCCATGTTTTTCGTTTTAAATCTGTATTGGGTTATAAATCTGTATGGGGCTAGAAGAAATTATTTTATACTTTTTAGTCCGTTTTAAAAACGTGGTCTATTAAAATCTTTATTTTTTTAATATAGCCCTTCTTAAAGGCCTATGGCGATAATGGGAATATCCAAGTGGGCGATAATGGGAAAACTCAAGTGGGTGATATTGGGAACAATCGACCCCTCAAACATGGTGGCATCCCCCTTCGAAATCGGAACGCCAACCAAAAAATAAACTACACCAAAGTGTAGTCAATTATAGTCACTATCATTGCCTTAAATGGTATAATATTATGACTTGAACTTACTGATTAAACTAAAAGTAACGAAACATGATTATTAATTCATCTAACACGAAAATCATCAAAATTTCCCAGGAACAAGAAAAATCAACACGGGTTCTAACGGCTTCCTCAAACAACTACTGAAGAAGGAGGCTCTGTAGTTCCTGTGATGGCCACTATATACCATTTAAAATCAAGAAGAAACCGTAGTGGACGATATTAGGAACATAGCGATATGTTGGTCCCCATACGTTACTATTATATATATTTTACGGGTCTATTCTGGTACCCCCGGTTGGGTTGGGAAACGTCACTTTTTCCGCACTTTAACAACGGGAAAAGTGACGTCTTCCAACCCAACCGGGGGTACCAGAATAGACCCCTTAATTATAACATAGATACTCAAATTTTATTGCCTAACAAAACATATAGTTATCGTACATTTGTTTACCTTACTAACAGTTCACCAAAACATATGAAGAAATAATAAAAAGTCGAATGGTTGAAAAATAGTGCTTTCCTGGTTAGGGATAACCATTATTTATTTTTGAGTAAACATTGAAGGCAATATTTCCGTTTGTTCTAGGAAAAAATCACTCAAGTTTAACATGTTATCCAAATAATAAATATCATGTTATAACAAAATAAACAAATTTCGAGCCTCTCGTCTACTATTACTTTATCTTCAGTTACGATAAAAAGTTTTATAAACATATTTGTATTATTCGGTAGTTGAATAACAACTTGAAACCGAATATGGAGTGTAAGTGTATCTGTCCTATTAAAATTCGAAGGTAAACAAACATATGTATCTATGTCCTTCTATCTTCTCACGAACCACTGAATCCTGAAACTAGCCGTAAGTACCAAAGGATGGAAAATAATCCAAGGAATCCATTTCGACTTTTTAAATTCCGAAATTGTAATTAGTTAAAAAGATATTAATTAAAGACGTCAAAATGAATGAATTCACGTGCTGCCATCTATTGGCAGCATGGTGAATTCATTCACGGCAGATTCTTCCCCCCCCCCTATTATTAGTTTTCACATCCGGTGTTGCATATTTTTATTTATTTAACGGAAGTTGGAATTTCTTTTTGAGCGAGCTTCTGTGTTTGGATTTATTAACAATGGAAAAAAATCATTTTCATGCTTTTTTTCCTTTCTTTTTTTGTATTTAAGTGTTTACCTTCGTAACGTTTGTTAGGGAAAGTAAGTGAAAATATTTGTTGATTGTAGAGAAAAACGGAGGCGGGGCATATGAAAATATATGGATCCCAAGGTCTCACGTGACCTCACTTCTCTCCGCCCGGGAATATCCTATTATTCGTGATAGTCCGTGCAACGCCGGGCCACACAGCTAGTATTTCTGAACTTTTGTTTGGATTGAAATAGGAAAAAATACACATAAATCAGTTTTTGAATGCAACACATCAGAAATAATAACAAAGTGAATATTTGAATTTAAAAATTATCATAATTGAAGAACTTGAATTTACTCTAAATTTTTGTTCACAGAAAGCCTACTAAATTGTGCACTGCTGATTCAAAAAAATTTGTTAATATTAAATGGAATTTTGAATCACTGCGCATTCTAATTCTAAACATCTTGTATAAAATAGATTTGATTTGTCGGATAAATTGCTGTACCAAATTTCATTTATTTATTGACTCATCGAATTAATATTAAAACATTTCCCAAAATAATATAAAATAAATTTATTAAAAATATATATTTAGGTGATATAATAATAAAACAAATTTATTAAAAATAGTTTATAAAACATACTTTTATTGGCGCATTCTGGAGCAAAAAAAAGAAATATTTTAATTCAATTATTTTCTACTTTTTGTCTTTAATTTATGATTCATTATTATAAATATTATGGAATCATATAGTTAATATTTTCTCAAATTCACTACCAGGTAGCTCCACTGTCACGGGAAAAAATTAATCGATTAATTATAAATTAATTTCTGAAATTGTGTATTGTCATCGAGTTTAGAAATTTTGTACACTTGTGTGTTCTCACACACAAGTGTACAAAATTTCAAAACTCCAGCGCATTGGGAAGTAAGTGAAAAATTGCTAATAAAATTCCCTTTTCACAAACATGAAACAAGTCGAGTTATATAAAAGTATGTAAAAAGATAAGTAAGAAATCTATCTGACCGAATGAATGTGTCAGCTTGAAGTCAATTGAAATGCTGGTATTCATTTCTAGTGTATTAAATATGTGTAGGGATGCACAAAAGTTAAATTGCGTCATAAACCAAAGCATTATTGTGCTAGGGATTCCTAGTGGGAAATAGTGCAGTAGAAATTAAAAGAGGTAACAATTCTCTGTCGTAGGCTCAGTTTACACGATAAATATTTTACAAGGTGAAAATTATTCCAAAGGGGAAATATAACAGTAAAAGTTTTAAAAAAGAGGTACCAATTCTCTGTAGTATGCTCAGTTTACACGATAAATATTTTTCAAGGTGAAAATGATTCCAAAGGGGAAATATAACAGTAAAATGTTTAAAAAAAGAGGTAATAATTCTCTGTAGTAGGCTCAGTTTACACGATAAATATTTTAGAAGGTGAAAATTATTCCAAAGGGGAAATATAATAGTAAACTTTCTTAAAAAGAGGTAATAATTCTCTGTAGTAGATTCAGTTTACACGATAAATATTTTACAAGGTGAAAATGATTCCAAAGGGGAAATATAAGAGAAAAATTTTTAAAAAGAGGTAACAATTATTTGTAGCAGGTTCACTTTATATGAAAAATATTTTCTCAAGTTAAGAAAATAAAAGAATTTGCGTGGAAAAAAGATAAATTGAAACAAAGATTAATTTTATTTAATTGGAAAATTTCATAAACTGCTTCGAAGAAAGATGGGTTTCTTAATTAATTTTATCGATCAGTATTGCAGAATTCGACATAACAAAGAGTTATCAATGATTTCACAACAAAAAAGTTCATGGCCATCGTAACTCCTGATCCAAGCGATGATTCCCATTTTTATTGCAAAAAAATTATATAACTACATCCAATTTAATTCATTTTAATTCAACCTTAAAACACTATTCAGCTCTTTTAAAATTAATAAAATTTATTAAATTAACATGAGACATTGACATAACACAAACACAAAGCAGTTAAAAGAAGTAAACATTTAGATTATCATTTAATCATTAACAAAGTTTTAGTCACTGGAGTCTAGTTTTTACAACGCTGATATTCACAGCTAAACTTTAAAGTAAAATATATCAGTATACCATATATCAGTATAACATCAGTAAACATAACCGGTATAACAACTCCGATGTTATCATATTAAATGCATAGTTTTTACATCTGGAATAATATAAAAAATATGTACAAATAAAGCTGGACGGGGTCACCAGATTCGCTATTCATCGTTAGAAAAGCAGCGATATAAGCTCAAAAATATCCAGTTTAGACCGCAGACTAAAACATCTCCAGTCAGGACAAAAAGTTCTCTCTCCATAGAGAATGTACATCTATTCCCCTAATGGCTAGTAGGTTGTTTTCCCCCGTCTGATACTAAAGGGGATATGGAATGTTATATAGAATGCGTAAATAATATAAATTAAAAATGTTTGTATGTAAATTATTTTTAGGCTTATTTGCACTTTTAATGTTAAGAAAAAATGAGGATCACATTTCAAATAAGGGGGGCAGTTTTGGTATTTACCCTGTGCGCCATTTTATGTAGGTACGCCGCTCTGTTGTACTAGAAAACAGAAACAATCGACTGACTCGCATTAACCTGTTAGCGCCCAGAGTAGTTACATTTCACTTGCAAAAATTACATTTCACTTCCAAGCATAAATTGCATTTCACTTCCAAGCATAAATTACATTTCACTTCCAGGCATAAATTGCATTTCACTTCCAGGCATAAATTGCATTTCACTTCCAGGCGTAAATTACATTTCACTTCCAGGCGTAAATTACATTTCACTTCCAAGCTTCCGTTGCAAAACCGAATGCATTCCATTGTTTCTATTTGCTCTGTGTATGAAGTCAATGGTATTACCAAATTCCTAAACAGTTTTCAACTGGCCTATATCACCAGTGAGCCAGTTTTTGTAGTAAAAATGTCACCATTTTGAAATTTTTCGAGCTTTCCTTTGATTTATTTTTGAGGTAATGCAAGGAATGGGAAAGTGATTTTTATTTATTGATATTTTGCTATATATCAAAAATCTTTAATATTTAAGTAAAAATAAGTTTTTAAAATTATTTTTATCGACTTTTTTATATTTTTTTCTTTAAAAAAAAATTTTAAAAAGGAAACCAAAAAAAAAAACCAAATATCTCCGAATTTAATTCTACTTCGCAGTTTACTTAAATCTTGGTATTTTAAACATAATTTAATACAAATTTATTGAAACCTATGCTTTAACTAATTTGAATCTTAATGGTTTAACGAAATCACCCGTATGGCTGGCCGTGGTGTGGAAAACCACCGCTGCGGGAAACCGGCAAAGAATCGCTCGTGTGGCCGTAGCCTAAAGGAGTGTTTCACCTGCTGCTTATCCTGTTCTGTATGAAGCACATGTTCTCCATGTGATCGGTAGGATTGCTAAGCTGTGGTGATGAACATGCGTCACACGTTCACTCCTGTTAGACCATGACCGTCACTGTTAGACTTGACTCATAGTTGCCATATTGGCCTTTTTAAGGCCAAATTGTGGAAATTTGGTCTTTTTTAAAAGCCTTTGGCCGTAGGATTTTAATTTTGGGCTTAAATTCATATTTGGCCGTTTTTTGGCTTTATTTTTCTTTATGTCTTTTAGAACGATTCTTAATATATAATTTTACAATTTTTCTAATAAACTTTAGAACATTGAAAAATAATATAGAACGTTGTTGTTAACAAGAGTTGATATATTTCGGTCGAACATTTTATTCTGGACCAACAAGAACACAATTCCTTTTTCTGTGTTCTTCTTTTGAAAGTGGCGCATGTAGATGTTTAAAAAAATCACTTGAATTTTAGTTTAATAGAACAGTATTATACATGGTGGGATTCCTTTTCATGAAGGATAGTCATTTTCTTATAGCAAAATAAGGAGGAAATGTGAGCTTTCTCTCATGAAACTTTCATATTTGGCCTTATTTTAAAGACGGTTTGGCCTTATTTTGCTATTTTGTTCTGGCAACCCTGGACTGACTCGTCACAGTTCATATCGCAAGCTGAATATGTTCTTACTGGTGATGCACGTGCGCTGTCCTTAGTGTGGATTGAGCGCATTTGTCACAGCTTTAGATAATGATACATTATATTTTTATTTCAGTTACACATATGTACACTTGCGTGCTAGAAAAAGAACAAAATGTGATATAGCTGGGCAACAAATCATTTTTGTTATTGAAATTGAGTCTCAGAAGGAAGATAAAAAGCCTTTAACTAAACCATTTAAACTATTCTCTGTTTGTCTCGGGTATGGTTTGCTATGCCTGGAAGAGGAAAGCTAGTTCTATTATAATAGTACTTAAGATATATCAAGTTGTCGCGATGCAAGTGTATGAAATGCAATGTCAATAAATAGTAATAAATGCATCGTGGAATATGTTTCTCGACTTTAAATCCATTTTTATGCGTAACATAAAATACATTTTATACCATACATAAAATATGAAACAAGTGAAAACTGAATGGGGATAGTAACACGTGATATGCGCTATCGCGTTTAGATATCTAAGATATTTCCAAGTGCCGAAATCTCGGCACTTTCGGAATCTTATATCATTTATCGCATTTCACGGAAGAGTGCTCATAAACATGTAACGTTATGATCATTAAATCCGGTTTAAAACAGAGCGTTAAAAAATTATTAGACCACTTTTATTTTGGAATTTATGAAATAAATAAAGGCTCTAATTATAATTTAACCCTTAGAAGTATCATATTCATTATTTTTTTTTGTTCGGCATTTAAATCTGCTTCTGATACAATATGAACATCTCTAAATTCTTCGCATTTTTCTCTTTTCAAATATATTTTTTTCTTCTTACCAATAGATAGCTGCAGTATTGATTTTATCTATTGAAAAATTGACTTTTTGAACTTCACTTCATTCAGCTGATGTCAAAATAAATATCATTTTTAACATAATTTAAATGCAATTACAGGCACAATTTCATTCTTATTATTTTAAAATATGTTAAAATATTTTATTTGAGCTGTTTCTGAAAAATATTTATTTTAAAATTTGGATTTTTTTTTATGTTCCCTAAAATATCACGGCTCCAATTGGAACCGCTTTGAATTTTAATTTTTTTAAAATTAAATATTTTTTGAACTTTTATCTCAGGCCCAAAATGGGTACATTTCATCAATTTCGGAATTTTAGAATGAATAATAAATTCTGGGGACTGAACGGGTTAAACACATGAAATATGATATTATAACATATTTATTATAATTGAGTTTCAATAATTTTGAATAATGTAATAAATGATTAAGTTAATAAAAATATTAGAAATAAGTGAAAATTACAAAATAAATGATATTACCTGTCTGTTATGCAACCAAATATTCTCTGATGGCATCAGTAAAATTCCTCTAATATAATTCAAAATTATCTTTTCCGTATCATTTTGTTTCTGCCTTTTTTTCCACAACTACGATATTTTTATACTTTACGCTTTTATATTACTTTCATTTAACTTGATTTGATTCATGTTTATAAGGATGGAATTTTGTGATAAATATATAATTCACTTCCTGATGTTATGGAGTTTTGAAATTTTGCGTGCTTGTTTGGTCTCGATGACATTACGCTACTTTAGTATTTCCAGAACTTAAATATTATTCAATCGATTAATTTAGTTAAACTTTGATTCCACGCCTGTGGCGCCATCTGGTAGCGAATTTGAGAAAAAACGATTTGAAGATTCCATAATATTTATAATAATGAATTACTAATTAAAAACTAAAAAGGAGGAAGTAATCAAAATAAAAACATTTCCTCTTTTTCTTGTCCACCAATAAAAGTGTATTTTTAAAACCTGGTTTAATTAATTTTTTTATCCAGAAAAAAAAAGAGGGAAGACTTTTACAGAACGTCTAAATATTAAAATACTAGAAGATTTGTGCCCGTCTAAGACGGGCTCCTAGCCTGCAAACCATATCTCAGAACTGATTTTAGTCACAATTTAATTTTTTTTTAAATCTGAGAACTGATTTTTAGTCGCGAAAGATGTAATAAAAAAATTTCATGCACATTAATTTTAAAAAGTACAAAAAATTTACCTTCTAAATGATATAATTGCATTTGCTGTACAATTTTTTCTCTAATTTTAATAAATTTAAAAAAAAAAAAATTGGCATAATTTACAACAATACTTTTCATTGTTGGAACGCAATTCAATCCGTTTTCATTGTTTAAACAAATATTTAATCGGTGTTTCTCTTTCATTGTTGAAATCTGTGGTAATAATACTCTTATACAATCATCCGATTTTTTCGTTTAATTTTGACGCAGACAAAAGGGGAGATATTTTAAGCCCCTCCCAGCGTTACGGACACCTCTGGACAATTCTATTATAGATTTATCGATTCAATATTGCCAGTTTGATTATTTTTTTATATTCTGATAACCATATTTTTTAAAAATATTTTTTATTCTATCATATATCAAAAATTGCGCACAAATAGATGTAAAGGTGTGTCAAAATAGAAACTCAGGTTTCAAAGCGTCACTGTACATCAGATATTTGCTGTATTAATTTGAAGAATAAATACTTTAAGCAATAATATATTCAAGTTTTGAATGGAAACATTACAGATGTTTAACCCTTTGCGGACGAAGCCAGATGGTGAGAGGTATTGGGACACGTAGCCGAGAAAATATACACGTTGAACTTTATATAAATAAACTTTAGCGCTCTGTCTACTTATCCCGCGATTTCCGAGGGTTGGAAGTAAGTCTATTTTGTGCTGCATCCTGCGATTTCCGCAAGCTATTGCGTTTACTTAGTTCTATTTCAAAGTCGAATCGTATTATTCTAGGCTTTGTCTATCAATAAGAATTCGCTTGTTTCAACGGTATGTGAACATGTTTACGAACGTTGCATATAAATAGCTATTTTTTTAAAAAATTCTACATTCAGAGGGTTAACACGTAACTAAACCTTTATTTAAATTCAACAAATTTTTTGGTCTAAATCCAAGAAAGCATCTAATTCACCATGCTCATGCACTGCTAGCTTTTTACTCTTGCATGGTGTGGTACATTTCGAAGCAGTCGCCAGCATGCAAATTGTATGCTTTGTGGGATGATATCTTGTCTTATAACATTCTTTCATGCATTGTTAGGGCTTGCATCACTTTCATTAAAATTTGGTTCATCATCACTTTCACTGTCGCTGGGTATACTGAAAGTTTGAACTATTTTCTTCTTAAACTAACTTCGCTTCATCTGTCTGAAACACTGTCGTCATTTTCTATCATGTCACATTCAATTCAATATTCATCACCACTACTATCACAATGGAAAATGTCATTTTTGGGTCTTTTAGATATTTTCTACTAAAAGGTGCTATAATGGACTATTCCTCTTGCTCAAGTTAATAGTCCCACTGGTTTAAACAGTTCCATTTCCGCAAGTGTT